>JAQIXS010006098.1:0-11334 GCA_034700785.1 Rossiulus vilnensis
AACGTGAATTGCAACACGTGCACTAAAAGTCGTTTGCGTGGACACCCGGTAAAAATATGCCCTCTCCCATGATGCACGGCGCATAACGTGGATGAGGTCTGCCCACCCTCATTTTTTGCGAGCGTTCCCGAAAAACGAGTTTCGCGTATCATCAGCGGCGTATGGTGTGCACGGGGTTAATGTTTATCTAATCAAGGTTTCAAGTAAAATTGAATTGCGAAGTCTAATAAGAGGCTAAAGGATATTTGAAAGAATGGGCTTGCATTCTGAAAGAAACACCATCAAGAACACACGTCAGAATACAACATAATTATTTGTTATTATGTATATTTTTATACATAATTATTTGTTAAAAAAGTGGCAGAAAATACGAGCAACAAATCCAAACAAAATTCACGGAAGTAGAAATATACTCAGTAGGCCTAACTTAATTGCAAAAAAATTGAACAAATTTTTGTTTATAACATTTTCTAATGATATACAATTACTAAATTAGCATTTAATGTTATGGTTATGATATATCTTTATAAAATGCATGCATAAATGAATAAAAGTAAACTCATTTAAAGACAAAATTCGATATAACAACGTGGCAGAAAATTATTAAAAGCAGATTTTTAATCAAGTTATTTTTATGATGATCGTTTTTGAAGAATTATACCTACTTTCCAAAAACTTTCGTCGCTTGCAACAAACACGAGTTACATTACGTTTAAAATTCATTTGAAGAAATTTTGAAAGTACACTTTAGGGCCATCCCCCTCATGTCCGGTCTGGTTTGAACAAAAGGCTTACACTTGGATCAAATTAAATGCATAATATTAATTTCATTTTTAAACAAGGGATAAACAAGGTGAAACATGGTGAAAAGATCAGTACGCTATGTGATTCTCTACTGATATCACTATGATTCTATAATGAATGATATCACTGTTTCTATACTGGTATCACTTAATATTGGGGAGCCCAAAGTTATATTCATTCCTGGTAGAATTTGATTTTTTGCTGGTTTATAACAGCATAATTTTTTTCTCCACCAAAAATTGGGATTACTGATATCAATATGGTTAGTGATACCACTAAATATTTTACTAATATCAGTATATTTGCGCTGATAATACTAATCTCCCCACCAGGGGGTGAAAATAATGTTTACGGTAAACAGGCTAGTTGTGATGATTTATTTTGATAAATTTTCCAGAAAGTAACGAAATCTGACAAACCTTTCAGCCAAATGTATAACCACAAAAGCAGTTTATTTCAGTTTTCCAAATACGCTTACCCAGGTTTTAAGCAGTTCTTCCCCATTAAATTCGGAAACTGACTATTCAGACGTCCTCTTTACTTAAACAACACTTCCTGTCCTGTTTTCGAAGACACCCGCTTCCCCCTTCCCCAGGACGTACTTTATGGATGACCCCATGTGCGCTTGGCACTGCAATTGTAGCAGATAATATGACGTCATATCCAAATTTTAAAGCCGATTTACCACATCAATGTCATTCTACGCCCAGGGGTAGGACTGGCTTTGTCCTTGAAATTCTTGAGTTAATATAAGGTCATGGGATGTCAGACGCCTCTGAGCATTTTTGTCCAAAGAATGTTCAGTGTGAAGCTGGTGAAAATGTCTTTTCAGGTAAGCTTCAATTTTTCCTTGCTTTTTTGAACAATGTCTTAGTTTCTCGATAAGGAATGATTAAGTGAAAGTAACAGGAGCCCTACTTTGTTAAACTATTTTCATGAATTGTTGGCTTTAGTGACCATTTGGTTTCAGTATTGAAGGAACACTCATATAAAGTTTTGATACTGCATTGGCTTAATTTCCATTCTGAATTAAATTCAGATTACTGAATGTCCTAGGCTCCAAGATGGAAAGGACCATCTTGGTCCTACCCGTTGAGTTTACAATTGAATTAGGCAACAATTGATTGAGATAAATTATATGAAAACTGGAAAGGTTTCATGGCATGTGCATGTATCTGGTGATGATTGCAAGCAGGGACCATGTGTACTCATTTTTGTAGAAATAATCCCCCATAAGGGACTTTGATGATTTACAAATGATAGGCACTTGCAGACTCAGTGCTAAAAGTAACACCTTTTGTCTACTTCAGTTTTTAGGCCCAAAGGTTAGGACAAAAATGGTCCTTTCAACTTTGAAACGAAGTTTGGCAGTGTTCATTATCATTTTGTACTTAATCAGTTGTTAGATCAAAAATGGCCGTTTGAATCTTGGGGCCTAAGGCACTTTGGTTTGGGTTCTTGTTTATAACATGTGGTTCCTTACCCAGGTCTCTTTGTGGGCGCATTTGCGGCCACATTAACATTTTATGGCCTCTTATGAAGATGTTTTCTCAAAGGAACCATTGCAGCTTTGTCTTTCTTAGCAGTTTGATGTCACAGATGAGTGAATAAGAGCTTCCCTATTTTATGATCCTTGACAGGAAACACAAATGTCACGTAAAACTCAAAAAGAAGATGCCTTGTTTGAGCAAGACTTGTACTTTCTGCAGCAGACGATCTTGGCGACTGGTGGCTTTCGCAGTGTCAGGTCCTTGCATGGCTGTTTTGGACAAATCAGTGCCCCGGTAAGATGCCGGCTAGGGAAAAGTCTTCAAGGCCTTCAGCAGTTCCTGATGTCTTTGCCAGAGTATTTTGCTCTTATGGAATCTGATGATGGCGAGGTCTTCGTGACGTTGGCTGGCACGAAGCCGTATGCTGTGACCAAAGGATTGGACTTCCTGAAGCGGGTGATCTCGTCGAATGGTGGGTCTTGCAGCCTCTGGTCCTTGTATGGACATTTGAGGCACTTTAATGCCTCACTAATATCTCTGCTAGGAAAACGCCCTCAAGGCTTTAAGCAGTGCCTGATGTCGATGCCGGAGCATTTTGCTCTTAGGGAATTGGATGACGGAGAGGTCGTCGTGTTTTTAGCCGGCAAGACGCATGGTGTGACTGATAGCTTGGAGTTTATCAATCAGGTGATCTTGTCAAGTGGTGGATCTTGCAATGTCAGGTCCCTGCATGGCCATCTGGGACACTTGAGCGCAGCACAAAGAAGTCGGTTAGGAAAAACTCCTGAAGGACTTCAACAGTTCCTGATGTCTAGGCCAGCGCACTTTACTCTCAAGGAGTCTGATGATGGGATGCTTGTGTCTCTGTCTGGGAAGTCAGATGCTGCAAATGAATGCATCAAGTTCTTAAGCGGGATTATCCACGACTGCAATGGAATGCAATTGGACTGCATAGTACAGGAGCTGCAGTTGGCCAAGCGCTGCATCCGAGACCTGGTTGGGCTGACCAAGACAGAGGTCTTGTCTTTTTTGCAAAAACACAAGATGGTGTTTGAGGTTTGCGGAAGCATCGTGCGGTGCCGTGGCAGGTCCTCTGCTATACGGGATGCTGAAGATGCAGAAATAATCTTAGTCCTGGACCTCATCGACGCGAGGCTCAGAGTGTCCCAGAACTGTATGACCATCGTGAAACTGTACGAGGACCTCAAACATCTGGCTCCACATCTGGTCCCCATAGTCAGTGCCATTGGGCTAACCAGGCTATTGCTCAGGTTTCCAGAACATTTCATGGTTGATGTGGAAGGGTATGTTCGCAACTCCAAGTGCCTGCCGTGTCCGGAACACCATCGAGGCCCTGTGAAGAGACTGGAAAAGAGGTGGGGAATCATTCAATTCCAGCAAAATGGGGACATCTACTTTGGAAGCCAAGTGCTGGTCGCTCAAGACTTGGGAAAGGAACTGCAGAAGGGTAGCTTCGTGGACTGCCTATTTGTGCGGATGACAGGGATGCACGGATTAAAGCACACCGCACTGAGGGTTTGGAAGGGTGTCATAAAGCCTTGCCTGGAAATTCGGTTATCTAAACCTCTGAAATGCCCCCTCTTGTGTGGCACAGCAAGTGTCCAACATCTTGGAAAAAATGTTGGGTTTTTGGCTATGGTCGGTCATGATCGAGGCCGTGAAGATCGTGAGGCGGTTAGTAATTTTAGTATATTTAATTAATGCTAGAAGTAATTTTAAGAGACACCGATAATGGACATTAGGTAAGTATTAACTACTCCTCCTAACCTGCATTTATCTAGTCTAATTTGGAAAAAGGCTTTCATTAGATACATAAAATGAAATTCTAGATCAGGCTACATGCATATCGAGTATGTAGTTTGTCATGCTTCAGCACAGTTGTAGTATCAGGTGTACCCAAAAATCATTTTTTTCAACAGCTAATTTCAGTCTTCAAATAACTAGAAACTTTTAATTAATTTAGCTGAAAATTTTAACTCAATTAGAGAATGAAAATCATTAGTTTCATATACATTCCATTGCCAAAGCCTACAGTCAACCACAGTATAATGGCATTATTGTACATGATTAGAGGCCAAGCAAACGTGTGTAAAAAATGAATTCAGTAAAAAACGTTTGTGATTCTCATTCAAATTAGGACATTCAAGTATGATTCTGATTGGATGTTATTGTTGGATTTAAGGTTTAGCATTTTGGAATGTGTAGTCAGTTAGCCATGAGTTGTCCGGCCAGTGTTATTTCCGGTTTAAAAGTGTGTCAGCATACGTTTATTTTTCTTTGCTTCAATTGCATGATGGATCTAGTAACTCTGCTGCCTAAGTGGGAATCCTAAGTTATAAATTCTCCAGAATCAGGGCCAAATGCACCCATTGTTCTTTCCAGGGTAACTATTCCGAACTGGTGATATTCAACCTGCAGCATTGCCGGGTTCCCGGAGACTTTAAAGTTGCTGCCAATGCCCGGGTAAGCTTTCTGGCAGTGAGGTTCCAGGACTGCAGTTCACCATACAGGATCTGGGACTGCCTACAGATGTGGCAGTGGAGGCCATCAGAGCTGCCATTTTCCTCGCACAAGGTATCAGCAACTCTGGACGCAGTCAGCGGGGAAGGTGGAGTCTTGTTATCGGATGCTTTTCCTGGCCCAAAAACCTTCTACTGGGATACCATCATGGAGAATGCAGATTTCTCCAGGCCATTGCAGTTGGTCGCCAAGCAGCGGTGCTTGGCCACTGTGTTTACCGCTGCCGGCAAATGCCAGATCATCGTAAGCTTGCGTCCTGAAGACTCTGCAAATGTCCACCGGCATAGTAAGCAGGCTTGTCGACCATTTGGTAGAAGCAGAAAAACAAATGGTGCCCTTGTGAAACCCAGGTTTGACTCCGGCAATGACAGTAACTCTTCCTCCAGTTTGCATGACAGCATGGCGGCCTGCAAAGCAGACGACATGTCAGCCGGTAAAGCAGACGATGTCTCAGAGATGAAAGGCACCGGGCACATTCTCAGCACCGATGTCTACGGAGGGCTCATTAAATCAGATTGTGGTGAAGTTGTTGCCTTTAATCCAAACTGCTTTTACCATGGGGACAAACCCGCTTGCATTTCCTATTTTCCGGTTGGCACTATGGTGTTCTTCAGAGCTGTGGCCGGTGAGACGGTGGCTGTCGCAAGCAAGGTTTGGGTGGAGGACTCTGAGGAACAGGGCTAGGATACAATGTGGTGCTATTTATTTTATGTTGGTCCTGAGGTACACTGAGAAGTGAAGTATCGACCAAAGATAACTATGGGGCTTTATACGTAACAAGCGGCATGTGGCCTTACTTTAAATTTCATCATGATTTCTGAATTTTTTTTGGTTAGAAAGGGAACTAGACTCTTAAAACTGTGCTGCTGGATAGTGGCATCATTATTTTGTTTAATTCTTGCTTGAAATGATTCTATACCAGCACAGGGATGTTCGCAGATGATAGCCAAGATCACGGTGAGGTGGACCAGAACTGAATCCATACGCTGTGCTCAAAGGCTTTAAAAAATAATTTAAGTCACATTTACACCAGCTTTTTTAGCTGGTGTAAATGTGACTTAAATTATTTTTTCATAAATACTTCTGGGTAAGGTTGTTTTTTCCAGGCAGTTTGTTCAGACATGCATGCCAATCTGTGGCAATAATCCACATTTTTTACCTGTGCAAATTTAGTATTTCTGTTTTGCAGGTTGTGGCCAGGGTTCATGACTTGGGAAGGGCCCCTAGCAGGGAAATGTCCGTTTTGTTGATGTATATTTTTCGTTTTGTTTTTTGCATTTAATTGTGTTGAATTTGGCCTATTTGTCGAAATGTTAACTTTTGCATGCTTGAATGGCATTGGTCGCATCGATTATTTCCTGTTTTATTTATCAATTTCTGTGTCATTTTATGCTTAATTTGACAAAGTATTGTAACTTTGGTCGTGGTTCAAAGAAATGCCCACGTTTTGTTCAGTTGCTGACTGATTATGTCTGTTCATTGTTTGAAGTCATTTTTTTGCTTAATTTTCCTGACCATTGGCAGTTCTTATGAGCTGTAACAAAACCACAAATGGCAAAAATGAAAATGTTGATCATCGATGGTGCCATTTAGACATGTATGGTATAATTGGAAAGCCGTCAATTAGAAAGAAACTGCATTTATAGTGATGTTTGTACAAGAGATTGGTAACTGGAAAGCCTACAATTTGTGTCAGATTAAGGATTGGATAAGTGAGCAGATTCTGCTCAATGTAAAGTTTTATTTGCTTGTTATACATGCTCCTCTAAGGTCCATTAAATTGTTATGAATTAACGAATAATTCCACAAAGAAAAAGTAAATTTAGCAATTTTTTCTGTCGGCCTAATCATCTTCTTTAGATCTTCTTTAGATGCCATCTAATTGTGAAACTAGAAAGTTTTCCAATGATTTGGATACTAGCTGTTAGTTGCCAAGTTGCAAATGATTTGTTCTCAACTAAAATAATTTATTCATTACAACTTTATTAGTTTCAAAATTAGTTGCATGTTAGTGATGGACAACTGCAGTTGTATTTGTCGTTTGCCACTGAAGCTGGTACAGTGAAACCTGTGAAATTGACCACCTTGCTATAGTGACCACCAGCTTACATTGAATTGCTTCAACAATTTTGAAAACTATATCTTCAGAATGTAGGTTTCATAATGTAATTTCAAATAGCAGTTAATTTGATGAACTTGTAAGTTTAGTATGTCCTATTTCACACTCACATCAAGTTTGATCATAATGAAATCTGCAATGGAAAACTTAAAAAATACATATGCATGCAATTTTTAAATGCAAGTGATGACAATTAACTTTGTTTTAGGTGTTAAATATGGGGGGGAAATATGTTTTCAAAATTTTAAATTGTTTTTCGATACATTGACCATCGGATTAAGGTGACCGATGGGTGGTCACTATAGCCAGGTTTCACTGTAGTGGCAGCGTGCAGTTGGTAGTTGCAACTAATTGGTGCCCAACCCTGGTACCAGGTTATTGTCTGATAGTATGATAAGCTGGCGTTCCTGAGATACACTTCTTGCTCCTTGCTTTGCATAGAAACTGAGGGCGTTTGTGTTCTCGTTGTGGACAAAATATCTCACTTCCTTGCAATTCTTCGAAAAGGCAATCTGAGAATAATAAAAACATTGAATTTATTATGGCAAAACTGAGTGTTGACCTAAACTGTAACTTGCACGCTAGTTATCACAACTCAGGTTTTATTGTTAGGCACCTAAAACAAAGCAATCATGCAAAAATCAAAGCAAAAATGTTTTTCGTAAATGTTCATTGTGAGAACAAAATAGCTGCGTTCAAAAACATTTCAAAGCGCACACCATTTGAATTTTACGATTTGGCCCAAATAATGTTATTTTTTTAAATATACATGTATTTGAAACTAGGTGGCAAAACCAATGTATTTTTATAGCAAAATCATAGCTTGCTTTTGCATCCAACAAAATGTGCATAAAAATATATTATTTGTTTTTATTATGCTAATTTTAGTGGACAATTCGTGCAATTTTCCTTTAAAGATGAAGTAGGACTATAAACTTCACCGAAATCCACCTGGCATATTTTTGCTAGCCATGAAGCTTTGACAAAAATCCATCAGTTATGATTTTTTGTGTAGGAAGATGAAATTTAAGTCAATTTCAAAGTAAAGTGAAACACTAATGTAACATTATTAATTTAGAATTAAATCTTCTGCTTACAATTCCTAATTATATTCCTATCTATTTTAAATCAATTTCTAAGTAAAGTGAAACACCAATATAAAATTATTCATTTAGACAAATTAAAATTAGAAAAGATTTCATTCTAAATTAATAATGTTGCACTGGTGTTTTACTTGTTATATTCATACAGAAAAAGTATAGTTTTTTAAGTGATTACCTCTTTCAGCTTAGAATAAAGTTTGGTTCCGACTCCGAGCCTTCGAGATTCAGGTTTCACATAAAAGCCGCTCATGAATAAAACTCTGCCAAGAGTGGCGCTGTACGTGAGGCTGTAAAAAATCACCCCGGTTAAGTCCTTTCGCAGTCCTGAAATTCAACATAAACACTATACATGTAGTTACATTCCGGACTAGTTTTCATAGAATAAAAATGAAAACTTCTACCATTATCTGCAGACCGTTCTGCCACCAACGAGTAGAACCAAGGTTGAACCTCATCAAATCCATCTTCTAACAAAGCTGTCAAATTTAAGACATGTTTCATCTCAGATTTCGAATGTTTAATAATTTCTGAAAAAGCAATTAGGACTTTTTGTAAATTTTCATAAAATGCAAAACGCAGAATCACCTTTTTCATCCGGCTGTTCTTGTCTTCCTTGAGCTTCTGCAAGACTCTGAAAATTGGGCAGCCGTAAATATTTATCAACATGTATTTGTATTATTTTAATTACAATTCATTATGTGTGATTTTTTTAAAAAAAAACGTGTTTAGAGATGTAGCCTAATTCCATGATTGGTGGTGCAGTTATTTAAAATGGTGATTAATGTTCGTATTTCAGTTACATCCGTATCTCACTGGATTATTAGTATTTGACAGGATCTGAGGTTATAAGATAAGGTCCTATCATTGTTGAACAAACGTCAAAATGATGTGATGAATGACATTAATGCGTTGCTGTCCAACTTGCTAAAGAGAAAAGTGTGTTATGTATGAGGCGCCTTGGGACTTATTACAAATGTCATTCATATACAACATTTTAAGTGTTAAAAATATTTTTGACACATAAAAATGTTAGTGTCAACAAATATTTTTACACCAGTGTACAGGCTCATGGCAATGCGTTTCATCATGGCTTTTTGTGTGCATTGGTATTCACTGAAAATTATGGTTCTGCACAATTATCAGGAAGAGCCAACCAAAATGCACTACATGTTGTATAGTCACTTATAGAGGTTTCCCAAATATTCGATTCCTCGAGTTCCCATTTAAACAGGTCCCAGGGTACTTAGTCCCAATTATAAGGGAAGTTTTTGAAAGCCATGTACAGTATAGCGAAATACTGTATGGTTATTTCTGTGATTGGCCAACAGTATTTAGTCATATGCTCATTGCTATGCATTTGATAATGGCTTAACAGGGAAATGCCCTGTTTTCCTTGTTAACATCGGTGCTAGCTGAAAACATTGCTATAAAACTGTCTCTAAGCTTCTTTAAAGTCCCAAATAAGCTTAATAAAGTAGTTGGAGATATCCATATTTCTTGTCATTTTCGCAGCCCTGCAGGATGCCTGTTTTATTGTTAATAAAAGGAATTGACATTCCAAGCATCAGCTATGGCATAGTAATAATCTGACTGGATGTAATTCCAAAACGTACATTTTTCAGTGAATACCAATGCACACAAAAAACAGGACATTTCCCTGTTTAGCATTGATCAAATGCAGTGTGCAACTCTTATAAATATTTTTTGATGTTGTATAAAAATATTTGTTGACACAAAAACATTTTTTACACAGTTAAAACAATTTTTTTTGCACTGTTGAAAAATATTTTTATGTCAAAAATGTTTTTAATACCTTAAAATTTGGGTCCGAATCAAGACATTCAAACGCAAGAGAGTACAATTGATTTGCTATTATCGTTAGTTTCATACAATTGAAGTATATGCATCTCAATAAATTTGTAAGGTTTTTCAGTGACTCGCTATGCCCGTTGGTATTTATTAAAATAAATAAATAATTGTTGCCTTTGTTATGTAAATAATTGACTTTTATTAGGAGATAGAAATGTGACGTACACTAGTCATATTATATGGTTATGGGTATCAAAACCGATTCCCTAACTTAATATACATTCAGATAGTTGTCTGTAGTTCGTACATTTCATATCATTTAACGTGAACTTATACAATGTACATTAGCTATCAAGATCAAAATTCCGTTGTTGCATAATCTGCGATAGACAGTTCAAAAGAAGATAAGTGGCCTTGTGCATCGTCGCGTACCGGTATACTCTGAAAATGGGCAATATTGACAAGGTAGGCCTATGGCAAAAGCATTTTCTAGTCCTAAAATACATTCCTTGTCATTCTTGGTCAGTTCCTGGGAGATTGACATTGACCAAGAATACATGATCTGTCTTGTTTACATGCGTTTTGTTCCTCCAAGCTTCCACAGATCGAATTAAATGTATTGCATGTTTATTTTTCAGAAACAAGCTTATCAAGAGGAGTTGCATTCAATAAAAACCGTAATTGCAATTTAATATTTGTCAAATCCCCACTTTTTTTTAATGCTGACAAGTACCACTATATTTTAGAAATTTGTAAGCCATAACATCCTTTCAGTGATATGCTAAGGGTGCCAAACCCTAAGGTATTAAGCGCCAGACACCCGAAATGCCCTTCTTCAGCTCAAAACGTTGTATGGGCCATTTCCAACCTGCTACAGGAATGAAGCAGGAATAAACAGGAAATCGGTCACCCCATGGCCTTGTGGAGTGCAAATTGGCCTTGAATCATAATGTTATACGTGTGGCACATATGACTGTTTGGTTCAAACCAAATCAGATTGATTCTATCGACCAAACTACCCAGTTTTTCCCCGCTCCTGAAAGTTTTGGCGCTTGGTACGTTATGCTTTGGCACTTGTTTAAGGGCATGGCGTTTGACGTTTTTGCTGTGAAAACTCGCCTACAGGTGGCGCTGATTTTCACAGCCGATGGGCGTGGCCATGACGCAAACAGCGTCGTTTGTCGTCATCAGCCTCGATACACAATGCTGTCAGGATGCCTATCTTTGTAATCGTCATGAAAGGGAAATTTATCCCTATACTGGGTCCCTAACTAGGATTAATAATCAACCAGTTGCTAAGTCCATTGGAATTCATTAAATTCTTGCTTTCTTGCATGATTTTGATTATTGCGAAATCTAACGAACAAATTTTATACAAATTGAATTGTTTTCCCCAATGTGCTCGCCTAATTTAGAATATCCCTAACAAGGATTACTAATCAACCAGGTGCTAAGTCCATTGAAATTT
>JAQIXS010006099.1:0-11334 GCA_034700785.1 Rossiulus vilnensis
ATGCGGTCACGTGATCTTTCTGCCATTAAATGCCAGTGACGTCGAACGCGCATGCGCACTTGAAATTACTTAAAAATTATGTTTCGAATTGCACGCATGTCGTTTTATTTCCCTTCTTCCCCCGCTTCTTTTCTTTTAAATTTACATTTTTCTCAAATAAACACGGATATTGTTTGTCACCCGTTATTTATCTATTTTTTTCAATTATATTTCAGAAATTATAATAAATTTGTGCATATCTAAATTAGTTGCATAAGTGTATTGTTCATCACACAAAATAAAGCTTTTGTCTCTTAATTAACTGGAATCGTAAGGACGGATCCGCCATCTTTACAAACCAAACATTGCCGAATTAAAAATAGAAATATATTTTTTCCATCAGTTTTCACATAGCAAAATTTCTTGCTGCAGAGCAGATATCATGCACTGTATACTTTTTATATTTTTGCATTTATTTCCAAAATTGGATACAGCAACAGTTTTTTATCTCCATTTTTTATTTTCGTGCTATATAGGAAAAACAAGATTTGGTCAAAATTCCGTTGTTTTGATTGCTTTATATTTGCCTTTTAAAAATTAATCCTTTTAGATTTGTCCTTCTTTAGTTGGCACTATATTTAAAAATATATTTGTTTACCTGATCTGTATTTGTTCCATACGGTGCATTTTTGCGATTTTTTTCATGTTTTGTAATCATAATGCCACATGCCATCAAATAAATTCATTGAACATTTTCACTCACTAACCTGAGAACATCTTATTTTCCAAACTATATAATTTCATAAAGTGTTGCTCACTGGTTGCACTAATAGCTTAATCGTTGATTAATAATCGCATTGAACCAGAAACAGAACTGAGCTGCAGCAAGTAAAAAGGGAATTATTTTAATAATTAAGCCCATGCGAATTAGCAGTAGAAACAAAGAGACACGATTCTGCACTGCACGTTTTAAGAGCAAACAATCAATGCTAACATTTGTAAAATTGTATTGATTACTTTTGCAAAGTACAACGTTAGAGACCAAGGATTTAAAGTATTCGTTATCCAATCGCCAACTACATCACTTTAATTTAAGCTTTAAGATTTGAGAAGAAAGAATGTTCATTAATTGTAATATATTTTTGTTGCAGTTGATCGCTAATATACAGCATGCATTATCATTCACCTGAGCGAACAATGGGAAAGATCCAATCCCTTCTGGTTTCCTGGGTTACTAATTCAAGGAGACAAGTTCATCATTTTTTACAATAATTTCTTTGTGACAAGCGACAATCACTGAATTGCTGTTGCACTTTGCAGAAGCTTTGATTACAAGGCGCCGCATAACCAGAAAATAATTCATGCACCATGGTGAGGCATCAATATTTACTCAATATTCCAGAATATTTTCTTACCAGATGTAATCCTCTCCATATAACGTCATAACAATGGTATTTCTTCAATTTAATGGGAAGCTATTGCCAATGACAAGATCACTTTTTTAGCTTTAAATTAACACGCGAATGTTTTTTATAAATATTTGCGATCATTAATTAATTGTAGGAAACTCGTTTAGTATATAGTGGTTTCGCAAATAATCAATCTAATCCAAAATATAAAATCCATCTAATCCAATCTAGTCCACAAATAATCTATCTTTCCCAAAACATGAAGATCGTGTTCATATTGTATTTTAAAAGGTCAAAAATCGTTCAAGAAATTTAAAAACCAGATGTGAAGTAAATGAAAATACGAAAAACATAGATATGGTAAGTTGAACGAATTTCGTTGATGTTATAACATTTTAATAATAGCTTTTTATGATTTCCTTCCAATAACAATTTTGTTGATCGTTTATTTTTCATTTTTGTAAAATTTCGATTTTGATGTTAACTATTAGAAATATGACGAAAGCATATCTCCAATTAAACGCCTATTTGGATTTGAATTGCGAGATGTGTCCAGCTGGACTGGTTTGGTCACCATTCTTTGTCGCCCTTGCCATCCGTCGTCACTCGCCATAATGAGAATTCTTTTTGGTAAATCATTTATCATTTTATCGATCGATCGCCTTTTCATGAAACTCAGATTAACGCCTGAAATATTTTAGGCATGTTAATGTTACTCGACCTGCATCAAGAAAGAGGATTAAGCAATTTAGATGAGAAATGGAGCTCATCGAGATGTCATTTTCCCTTCTTTGATTTTCTCCAGCCTTTGCCGTTGCCATGGATGTATTGCTTGTATTTCTTAATGGCATTTGGTATGATGTCCACCACAATTCTAAGGAAAAGTTGAAAAATTACTCAATCGATTAAAAATATGACGACATTTCAACAATTTAATTTTTTGAAAAAGATTTTCATATATCCGCATTGAAATTAGGCACTGAAAACAAGTAATAAACTAGACCTATGCATTTAAATAAAATAAAATAAAATCGATTGCAGTTTAATTACCAGAAATTAGCATTAATTCGTCAAAAACCGTAAAGTAATTAGATTCTAAGCAAATATTTCGTATTAATTTTTTAATGAACAAAAAGCTCTTACGCTTCCAAAAATGTGTGTAAAGTTATTTAATTTTTATAAAAATTTGATTTAAATTACTTTCATAAATTCAGAATAATTTAAATTTCCAATTAAACAAAAAATGTAAAGTAAACCATTTGAATTCTCAAAAATAGGTATTGCAGGGATTATTTTAGGCCTATTTTATCATCAGAGTTGTCTGCTCTTCTTGATTCCATATTGGTACATGTTTTTCTTGGACACAACGGCTTGGAACAATCATTCTTACTTGTTCGGAATCCTTGGCTATCTTCTGTTTTTGTCCAACGCAAATCGTTATTGGTACGAACTGCTCTAAAATACATTCATATTTATTTAAGTAACATTTAAATTAATGTAGTACGATATATTTCAAAGGGCGTTGGATGTAATACGAAATCCCAAACTGAAAAATACCCGCATTCCTCTGTGGAATTATGCTATTTTTCGAGCCCAGGTAGGAAGTTCAAGTCAAAAACTTGTATTTCTAACAGTTTCTTAACTGCTGGTTTTGAAAACTAATTTATTGATTTCAAGATATTTCTGGTCTATTTCTTGGCTGGACTGAAAAAAATGAATGCCGATTGGATTGGTGGATATTCAATGCGGTATTTGTCATCACATTGGGTGTTTTTACCATTCAGGTAAGTAAGGCATGTGACATGTGAGGGTGATTTGGTAAAACTTTGAAAAGAAGTTGAAAGGGCTTTTGAAATATTCTGCATGCACAACAATTATTTCATATTAGTTAGTTTTGTAAATTCGTGCAATGATATTGTCCTTAATAATATGATTATGTAATAACATCAGGTTATTTCTGAATGAAGAACAAGTGGATCATTACATCATTCATTTGTTTGGCTTCGCTTTTGACTTGACAATTGGTTTCTTCATGTATTTTGACCACACTCAAAATATAGCATTTGTATTTTGTGCTTCTTTCAACTTGATGAATTCGCAATTATTCAATATAGGTAAACTATTGCATTGGCATTAGACAGTCACAATTTAGATGCATTTATTGTATTCCAAATATGATAATTTTCCAGGCATGTTCCCCTTCGTAATGATAGCATCCATGCCAATATTTTGCTCCATGGATTGGCCAGCAAACATTTTATCTAAAATTTCATGTTACTGGAAAATCAAAATGGCTCACCATCATCATTTACAAATTGCCAAGGTGGATTTTGTTGTTGATGAGCAAATCAACGAGAATTGCATATATTCGGAGCCACAAAAAGAGTGCGCAATTTCAGTGAAACAAAAAAAGGTATGATATGTATTAAATTATTATTACCTATTGTTTTCAAGCAATTGTTAACTAAAATTGCAAAAATGCCTAACGAATTGAGAAAAATGTCATTTATATTGCTCATTAAATCTTCCCTGAATGAACAAACAATTTTGTAGAAAGAGAACAATTGATGCATTAACTATAATTTAAAAATCTTACTTTAGTATTATATTTTATATGCCAAACGTAGCTATTTTTAAATGCGATAGCAGTCAAAATTGCAAAACATTTTAAGCATATATGACAATTGATGAAAGTGACATAGTATTTTCATTAAAATAAATTAATTCATTTTTTAAATTAATATATTTGAAATATATAGAATACACTTAAAATGTATAATAATGCTTGTCTTCGCATTTCAGAGACTTAGCTTTTCTAATAAACCAAAACTCCAAAAACGACATCATATTGCAGTTATCCTAATTTTAATCCATATTTCCATTCAAGGATTTTTGCCATTCTCCCATTTCATTACTCAGGTGAGAAATTAGTAAAATAGATTTAACAATTGCAAATTGTAGAATAACATACGTTTTTAAATGTTGTCGCTACAGGGTTACAATCACTGGACTGAAGGACTATATGGGTATTCTTGGGATATGATGGTCCATTCATGGCATCATCTACATTCTCGAGTGCTCATCAAAGAAAAAAATACTGCACGACAATTTTATTTGGATGTTAATGTAAACATTCTTTATAGTTTTGGTTTTATTTTTAAACAATAACTGTAGATTTTTACGAATTTCTCTATCAAGAAATTTGTTTCGAGAGACCGTTGGACTCGGTATGGCAGAAATGCAAAACAATTTGGTTTATGTGTCCAAAAAGCTCTCAGCGACCATCATATACATGACATTGAAATCTACTTGGATGTTTGGGTGTCTTTAAACGAGAGATTTCAACAGAGGTGAGCAGTACGGACATTTTTCAAATATACATTTCAAATAATATCATTATTAAGTCAATTTCTTCAGGTTTTTTGACCCAACAACAGACATTTTGGCGTCCGAGTGGTCACCTTTTCAACCAACTCAGTGGGTTATGCCTTTATTAAGCGAATTTTCAGAAAAAAGAACTGAGATGAGAGAAAGGGCTCAGCAATACGAAAAGCAAGGAGAAAGTCAGCCCATTGTTATATTTATGGCAGATTTTCCAGGTTTGTTTCTACTGTATTTACATTATCTAGTGTTGTACTCAAATTTTAAATGTTAAAAAAATTACGTAATTTTAATGGCAATTTGAAACTAAAAATGTGAACTGTGCAGGAATGATCCAGGAAAACCGCATCCATTCCGACCTTTTTCAAACTACACTTGAAGTAATTGCTGGAGAAGTTGCAGTTGAAATTTCTAATGAGTTAGCAGTAACAATTGCAAAAGGAGAAAAAATTGAAGTAAGTACCTTATTTAAGTATGAGGTATTCTGATATAGGCAATATTTCAGGCAGTCAAATCTGAAATTAGTAATATGAACATTAAAAAAAAATCTTCCCATTTTAATCAACTTTATGAATTTTGTGTACAATTTACCCAGAGAATGAACCACCTTGGTAATATTAAAGTCAAGGAAGACTCAAAACTCATACATGCATCCATATTGTGCAAAACTGCTTTTGTAAAATTAAGCCACAGTATATACATTTACAGGCATCTTGAAGAAGATTCTGACACTGATCATACTCTATAATTAATATCCAATCTTTCTCAAGCTGCTAATAAGTTGCGAAAATAATAAAAAAATTACCAGAACATCTTCTATTTAGATCCCAAGTGGACAGTTACATAAAATTCAAGTTATTTCTTCAACACCTGCGTGCTATGTCTATGTGTCAAGAAACAGAACAGAAGATAATAGATTAAAGTACATTTTTTTCAAAAATCATTGCATATTTCAAGTATCACAATACTGTAATCAATCGAAAATTTACTTACTTTTTTCACAGGCTCTCTATCTGATACGCAAATAGAGATGAGTGAATTGGCGACTTTATTGCAAGAATGAAAACTACATTTGTCTTAAATATTGTAGTAGTAACGTTGTCTGTATTGTATCAGTCTAATTTATGTTAGTACTACTGGTGATAGGTTTTACTAATTTTAATTTTTTTTTCAATAAAGATGTCAAGCATTCAGTCATAAATAAAACCAGAAACCATTCTTAACTGCTGATAAATGAACAAATTTAAGTATTCAACTTTTTATTCTTTACCACTTTACTTAACATAGCTGTTCACTTAATGGAAATCATCTCATATAGACTGCTTACTTCATAAGACGGCCTTTAGATTTTGGACTATCACCCTCAACCGTTGTTTCAAATAAACAAAAATTACTAAATAACATTTCACATGTTGAACTTGTCAGATATTAGTGCCTTAAGTATTTTATATCTTATGTCCCATTTGGGTGCATGTACATGCACATATTACGAAAGTAAACATTGAAAATATCCAAAAGAAACCAAGAAATTTTGACAAAATTTAGGTAATTTCCATGTTTAATTTAAAACAAGACATACAAATATAAAATACTCTAGGTACCTGGAAAACACGTATTGGAGCGATAAAACATTATTAAATTGAACCAAAAATATATAGTTATGCCATAAAAATGTTTTAGTTTGCAATGCGTTATTGTTAAATTAAAAATTGTATGCTTCCAAAAGTTCCATTTACTGCAACGCTCTAAGACAAAGCTCCAAGATTACTGGTGTTTAAGTAGCCCTTGCAACAGACCACACAAATAATACAGCAACGTTTAATAAATTATAGCAAGTTAAAGATTTTATTACACACAATCAGGAGACATTTGCACAAGTGAACAATGACTCTTGGACGAATTGGTAATGATGCTACATACCCCATTCTACCCAACCCTCAAACAGCTCCATAGATGCAATTTACAAAAGAAAATACTGACAAATAGTATTTAGAATAAATATAAACATGGAACTGGTACTAGGAAATATTAAAACTGGTGGATATTAGGAAGTGACTAGTTTTATACAAGAAATAACTAATTTGCTCCCATGGGCATTGCAGATACGTAACAAAAATCAAAACTTGATTTAAGCATTATCGAGTACCATAACAGTCTCACCAAAATTTACAATGATTAACTGCGAAAACATTAAAAATATTATCGAGAACCCCCCCATTTCATCATCATATTAGCATCAAGCAGTAATACAGCCAGCGGAGAAAAGTATTTACAAAAGGTTACAGCGCAGCTCTCCTTCGGAAAGCTTAAGTACTGTTAATAAAGGCCTTCAGATAGAAAATTCACAAAGTTCACTAAGACATGGAATGTCATCAATGTAATCCATTTTACAGGCGTGAAGATTCTGTCATGAAAACTAGAACATGCACTACTCATTCCAACATATGCAAACTTCTGTGCAAATTAGGCTTTGTTTCTTAAGCGGCAGTTCACGCGTCAGATGTTTAGGCAAAATCGAGTTACGAGCCATTCCTGGCTCAAAATCAAACTTGATTTTTAACCACAGGCCAAAACTGAACAACCACGTTCTCCTTGAGGGAACGAGGAAAAATTTCAGCACAGTATTTCACAAAAGAACTAACGGAATTACAGCAGCACATACTTGGCTTCTCAGCATCCTGGTGGGGTGCCACCCAGCGCGATTTGTGCCACACTTTACAAAAAGCTTAATGTGATCATGCTAACACTCTGTACATGGATTCGATCTGAGGTGTGAAGTACTTCTTCAGTTCTGGACGCTTGGTTTTCAACGTGGGCGTTAGAAGGTTGTTTTCTACCGTGAAGCCTTCTGACGTTACGTAGATGTCTTTTACCTGCTCAAACGATTTCAGGCCAGACTTTTTGCCTAGGGCGGTCAGATCATCGAGAATAGCCTTTTTGAGCTGAGAGTTGGTGCAGATTTCAGCATACGTTCCCTGAAGGCCTTTGTCTTGCGCCCATTTCTTTACGGAATCTGCATCCGGCACCACAACCGCAACCAGGCAAGACTGAAGAGAAAAAAACGCTTTATTAGCCACTTTGAATCAACTCATAAAAGATAGTTTTTCATTGCTCGCTCACTTACTTTCAAGCTTTCCCCGTGGACGAATATTTGAGAGACAAGCGAACACCTTATGTAAATGTTTTCTATTTTTTCTGGAGCAATGTATTCGCCTTGGGCCAATTTGAAGATATGCTTCTTGCGATCAACAATCCTGAGAGTACCATTCTGAAATAGAAAAGTTGTGGTTTAATTTAAACGCCAAAACGATTAGGATTACATTTCTTTACTATCAATAGATGCAGTTAAAACTTACAGGTAGCCACATGCCAATGTCTCCAGTATGCAACCAATTATCCTCATCCAAAGTTTCTTTCGTTTTCACTGGATCTTTGAAGTAGCCCTGGAACACGTTGTAACCCTTCACGCAAACTTCTCCTTTGCCATCTGATGCAAAGTATTCCATCTCTGGGACATCGACAAGCTTGATTCCACAGCATGGCAATGGGGGTCCAACATGTTCTGGCTGACAGTCCCCTTGAACAGTGAGGGTGCACGGTGCAACACACTCAGTCTGACCATAGCCTTCAACCACCTGATAAGAAACAAGTTTCACATTACAATCCATCTTGATCTGCTTGAAGGAAACTTGCCACTAGTCCATTCAACTCTGTATTCTACTGTCAACAAGGATGAGTTATCCATCAACCCAAGTTATGAGGATTCCCACAACAACTTTTCCAAGGTTTAGAAAAAATTTCCATGACAATATGCATTGGGGAATTGCTTAAGTGCGACTAAATATACTCTTGAGTAGCATTATAAAACAATCATTCGAGATTACTGCAATTTAAGACTGGCATTTGATTCCAATAAAATCGCCCTTACTATTCCAGGCGGTTCCTAATTCCCTAGCTAATCCAGGTCTGTGGGAATTTGACATTACTTACCAAGCATCCAAGGGCACATCGCATAAAGGTAAGAACGTTGCCAGACAAAGGAGCAGACCCAACCACGAGCAAGCGGACATTTCCACCCATGCCAGCTTGCACCTTCTTAAACACAAGTTTGTCCCAGACGCTGTTATTTCTGATGATGCATCTAGAAAAGTCAAAGATCAAGATATTAGACACCTGAAGAAAAAAAATTAACTGGCAAGTGGAAATGCTTAGAATACTTTGCTTACTTGCTAATTTCAGTTTCCTTCGACCTCAGAGCGAAGTTCAGGAGATTCCTTTTAATAAAGCTGGACTCAGTAGATCCCTTCACTTTGTCGTATATCCTGTTAAGAAGCCTGGGAACCGCTGGAGTCACCGTGGGTTTTAACGTCTGCATGTCATCCATGAGCAACCTAATATCTCCCTGGAAGAAGCCAATGCTGCCACCTTCCATCATAAGAGCCACCTAAAACGTACAAGCAAAACATCAACATTTCTGCTTATCGATTGATAATCTCACTAGTTCTTGGGAATAATTCCAGAAGAGACTAAGAAGGCAGCAAGTTTGCAAAGAAATTACCTCGCAACATCTCTCCAACATGTGGGCTAAAGGCAAAAATGAGATCATTACATCATGGGCCATAGGTCTATGATCCCCGAGTTGCAAACAGACAGCAGCAACACAAGCCACAACGTTTTCGTGCGACAGCATGACCCCTTTGGGATTTCCAGTAGTTCCACTGGTGTAACAGATAGTTGAAAGATCGCTAGGTTTGGGTGGCTATCAATAAATAAGTTAAAAAGTTAGGAAAGATTGACATTAAGGAATTTTTAAGTAACTCGCAGCTGAACCTACCACAGGCTCATGAGGGTTTGCCTCTCCGAGTTTCTCAACCTCCTCCATCGAGATTAGCTCAATGTTGAGATCTTTAGCCTTCTTGATTGTTTCAGCAGACACTGCTTTAATGTGAATGATGCACCTAAGTTTGGGTGTCATGTCTGCCTTGCCCAACAGGAAATTTATCTTCTCATCTTTGTCACAGATAACAGTGGACATTTCAGCTGAAAAATAAAAATTCATATAAATTAGAGGAATACGTTTTTAGCAAGCAATTAGAAGAAATGAAAATGTATCTCACCTTGATCAATTATATAAGCACAAGCTTCAGGACCCAAGGTGTCATAAAGGGGGATGATAACCATGGAGTACGTGTAACACGCATGTTCAGTAATAACCCATTCTGGCGAGTTTGTGGCATAGATGCCAACATACGTTGTTGGGTTGGGTTTTAAGCCTTTGGCAATCAAGCCTGAACCCAAGTGCTTCATTCGCTTAAGCGACTGAAATAGAAATTTTAAAGCATAAGTAAGAGACTAGGGAACGAAATATTAGCTCCTGTGTAAACCTATTAATTAAATCTTACCTGATTGTATGAAATCCATTGATATGGAGCATCCTTCACCTCTCTCCAACCAAACGCATTTTTATCACCTGAAATGAAAAAAATCCAAAATAAACACATAGCTAGTAAATGTGCAATATCACATAATACAAAGACCAAAGTAATTTTTTGCTGGTCATAAATGAGCGCTATCGTTATTAGCAAATTTACACTAGCCCTACATTAACTTGTAAATCAACTTCATGAAAGTTCAGTTTATTTCTAACCTTAAATTCGGTTTTTGATCTCAGTTTCGTTAAACAACGAACACCAATCATTAGGGGCATAACCTCTCTGTACTTAGATACCTGCAAGAGCTGGTTCCAAGTAACTGAATCCAGCATTTATTTAGCTTAAGTTTTACCTCATACCAGTTTTGATTACTCTCTCCTGCCTTATGAAATTTGTGGTGGGGTTAGAAAAATGCGTATCTTAGCTTGCTGTCAGCATAACCTTTCTATTTTTAGCTTAATTGGGGTTACTAATACGGTACACACAAAATTGAAGGTGGCGTTGTAAGCTAACAAGATAAAAACTGAGCTGGCCTACTTCCAGTGAGGAGCATGGTAAGGAATAGGCAAGTATGCAAGTCTAATGTGCTTGGCGCTGTGTATTCAAGGTATATTACAACATGTATGTGTGCTGATCCCGGTAATTTGTAACAAAGATCTATGCGATATGCAAAATTTTATCGGCGAATGTCAAAATTTCACTATCCTAAAACGTCATCTCGTTATTCCCGAACGAATCACTGCAATATTGGGGGTTCCCCACAACGTAGGTTATTGATGAAAAACTAATTACCACTGAAGCGGGCGCCTCGCCGGAACACGTCATACAAAGTCCGGCAATCTTCGTGGGTATACTGTATGTATTTTCCATCTTTACACAAGCGTGACACTCGCACATCGTCAAAGCTCTAGAAATAAAAAGATGAAAATGAATTGCACGAAGAAAAATTTTAATTAACTATTGTTTTCTATAAGGTGAGTACCCTAAAAAAAAAACAGGAAAATGCACACCTAGACAAGGCTTTTTTGGGTGGTTTTAAAGCATTGACCTCAGGGTCCTATTCCACAAAACTACAACACTAATAATTTACAAGTTACAAGTACAAGTAAATATGGTGTAATAATATAGTGTTC
>JAQIXS010006100.1:0-11333 GCA_034700785.1 Rossiulus vilnensis
TTTAAAAAGAGGAAAATAGTGTGACATCATTTATGGACGGCCCCATACATGTGCTTCGGTTTTTTAGTACGATAATTAAATTTCCTGAAACTTTAACCGGCGAAAAATCCTGCAAGGCAGCACAGTTTGAGGCCTAACCATGGTTAGAAAAAAACGTGCTTTCGGTACAATCAATAAACTGCTATGTTTAGTTCGTCACACGCGCGATTAGTGTCCCTACAAGCTATAGTTGCCTCAATTCCAGCTCCTGTAGACAATTTGGCAGGAAAAAAAAATCCAGCGTCCATCACTGCGTTTTTGAGGGCTAAAATAAATGTAACCCTAGCGGGTTTTTTTGCTCAGTCACTGCAGATCTCAAATTAGTTAAAAAGCTTTAGGGGCCAAGAGAAACCCTGATTGCTTTTGGCTTGAGCCAAACGTAATCCATTCCTTCTAGTAGAAAATTGCTTTTTCCGGTGGAAACGACAAAAAATGTTAAGTACAGTTAAGAGGGAAAATAGCAGATTGTGTCAACAGAATATCAAAGGTTTATCTAGGTGTAAAAAGCACGAATCTAGTTAAAGGCGCAAGAATCAGAAGTTAAAAATTGCTTGAATCACAACCGAATTAGAATATTAGATATGGTAAACATGCCGCCTGCATTTCATCACAATTTCCGAAAATCTTGAATTTAAAATTTCAGTCAACATTCAAGGATAAACAAGATACAATACATGTATGTTGAAGTTTGTGTACCACAGTAGGAGTTTTACCGCATGATTTTATAAATTTTTAATTTCACATTTTATGATTTGATGGAAGTTGGCTACAACGGATGACAGACTGGAATTCATTTATGGAAAGGTTAGTCACTTACGCAAATTTGATTTCTTGAAACGTTTTTGTTTGCTTCAAGATGCTCGGCTTTTCGCATTTTGAGGACAAATATTACTGGAGATTATTTTAGAACAACATTTTCCATGAGCTTTTAGTGGAAAATTAACTTTCCCTATTTATTTTCATTTTGTCAGTCATAATATTTATACCACGTAACGCATCATTCGTATTCACCTGCAAATATCCCTCTAAACATTAATTAAAGAGTAACTTTTGTCCCTAAAAAAGTCGCGACAATGACGTAATATTTCATTCGTAAATATTCAGAAGTTTTCTAAACGGCCAGAATTTGAGAAAAGCAGTCGCAGTTGTCAGAGAACTGGAAATAATATAAAGGAATTCCCAAAGGAACTCGTGGACAACCCAAACCTCTAAATACAAGGGACAAAAGACTAATTTCTACTTCATGTGGGCAGAATGGAACAAACTAGTTTGCCCTAAGGGTTTATGTATGCTACGCGGATTTATTTTTAAAAAAAAAACGTCAGGAAAAGACATCTGTTAACATTAACGTCCTCGTTTAACATCCTTAAAAATGATCAACAGTGCCCTAAAAAGTCGTTTTTATTAAATTTTCTTTTCCTCTCATTGTACCAGCCTTAACCAGAGCCGTCTATATATGGACAGCTCCGAAAACATCATCTACCAACATTTTTATTAAAAAGAGCAAATAATGCACCGCTAAATACAACGTTAACATTCTATGAGCTTGTAATAATTTTCGCTCTTCGAGCACTTTGGATTCTTTGTTACCGGGGATTCCTAATCTCTCATAGGTTTATTGATTGAAATAATAAACCCTTTATCGGTTGCCGCTGCCAAATCAGATAGTGTCATTGCCGACCAAATTAAGGAGTCCAGGGCTCAATAGAGACGCCCGAACACAGGTCCCAAGAATGCACGAACTCTAGATTTTGTAGTGGAGTTTAATGAATTCTTTAATGATCGATGTTTTCGGGGATTTTAGGTGACGGATAAGCCACTTAACCCCGAACATCACAGAAGCCTCGCAGATGATGCGCAAACAAATGCCGATGAATTCGCTTTAGGGTGGCATCCTAAATAGCTTGGGAAATAGATTAAGAAAGTTGTGGCACCGCGTTAAGATGGAACAGATTGTCTTTTTGGTTATAGATTCTTCTGCTTCTCACCACCGCTAATTTCCAGCTCTGTTGGTGTCTGGTTGCGTGGCCCTTGTGCGAAGGTAACTGGCCAATTTGAAAAAATAGCATTTGCAGCTAATCTTAAATTACAGGGGGAAAATCGATAGAGAAGTGGCGTCATTAAATTCAATAGAGCTTATGGTTGGCTAAAGAGCTCAAAGGAAATGGATAGGCCTACGAGTTTTTAGTTTACAAAATCATAAGACGAATATACAAGGTGAGATCAAAGACTGAAGACGTTTTCGTATGGGACCACCTCAAATCAGTTGTTTTTATAACACCGACAAAAAACAATTCGATCAAAACAATGAAATTTACCATGCATGTACAAGTATTCAGTTTAGGGGCCGTCCATTAAGAATGTTTGAAGTTCAGGAGGACGGAGGATGGGTGGAAATTCAACAAATCCAAGGATTATAATTCTAATTTATTCGATACCCTACAAGCAGCATATTAATGCCATGTGGTAGGGGGGTTAATTAGTTTAACCCAAACTTATACGCATAAGTGCAATTATAAATTTTGAACAGCTAGAAGAACTGAAGAATGATTGGGAAGGGAATACGGTCGTGGCCGATTACAGATGTATTATCCAAGCATTCACCTGAAAATATTGTGGAAACACGAAAACCACAATTAGGATAACCGACCAGTGATTTGAACCCTGGTCTCCTGAATGCAAGGCGGACATGCTGCCACTAAACCACTTTGCTGGATGGGGTCACAAACCCCTTTATTATAAATTGGAACGACAAATGCTTCATAAGAAACGTCATTTATATTAACTGTTGGCTCATGAAAAATATAGAAATTGGACGGAAATGTTGGTTCTATTAAATAACATCAATTATCGGTCCTATGTCATATTCAAAATTACATATTTTATACAAATTACAGGGGGTAGAAGTCTAATTGGAACGACAGCTGATTTAAATGGGGCAGTAGGCCAAACCTTTGACTTTCATAGACGTCAGTGGACGGTCCCTTAGATTAATGAATAAACTGGCCATGTGACATGACTTCTATAACACGAGGCATAATATCGCAATACATTTTAAGGAGCACACATATTACAGGAATATGGAAAGCACCGATTTTATAACTGAGATATACAACCGTACATGAATATTCAGTATATACATGTACATGTGGACTCCGCATTTTTGAAAATAGGAAAAGACATTCCAGTACCGGTATTGGATGATAATGATGATGATAGAAGAACTAGCGTCTAGACGAATCCTAATTGCGGATGCATGGAAGGCATCTTCCTTATAATGTACACATGCACAAGTAGGTGTTGCCAACAGCCAATATTTACCCTCTAAGTATTGATGGCATTGAAATAGCGCTGCATAATTTGAACAAATGCAGATTGTCTCCCAAATATCGGTGCGTCCATACAGACGGTGCTGTTTGCTTTGACTTAAAACATACCGAGAGCATATACGTTTGATTAAGGGCCCGCGACATTGAACAAACAAGGCGAATTTATGCGGGATTAAATTGAGCGTAGGAATCGTTTGCAGTTTTGGCAGCAATGTTTGCGATATTCGGAAAAATCAAATGCATTTCCATGGCAGCGCAAACAGAGTTGAGAGAAAAGGAAACCCATCGCCATTCGGCAAAAGTTGGAATTTCACAAAAGCTCGTATAATCAATGAGAGGGCGGCAAAATATCCTGCTTGAGCGTTTCTGGTGCCTCGGTATTTATGACAATGAAATGCAATGTTTGGCAACGATATTGAAAACCTGGCAAAGCAATTCACCACCCACCGAAATTTCCTCCAAGTTTAAGACAAAGCATCATCGCAATCATTCGTTTGGAAAACATGATACGTGATGTTTGAAGCCAAAATCAATTCTCGTTTGTTTTCAGATTTTATTCCAATTTTTTCAGCTCAAATTTGTAGTTTTACATTCGACTTCGTAAACAAATTCAGTTACCGATAACAAAAAATGCGCCGTGCTTCAGAAAAAACTAATGAAAACTTGTATCCAGCTGCACTTTATGCTTTCCAAAAAGCGCACCAGTGCAAATTCTTTATTTTCATAACAGCAGCCTGCCGAGATTGTAACTTTTTTTCAACAAAATTTCAAACAACGTTAGGAAGTCAGCAAGGCAGTATCGATAATCCCTTGCAGCTTTGAAATTGTTTCCATTCAAGCATTATCGTCCTACATTTACCCAAAAATCGGATAACATGAAGTGTAAATCATGTTTATGGAAGTACATGTATTTTGCATTGCGAATTTTTACTTTCTTAGACTTGCGGCTTATCTTTATCTTGTGCCTTTCAGTAGCGTTTCTTAAAATCCATTGAATTTAATTATTTTAGAATTCCTAGAATCTCAACCAGTAATTGGATCGTTGAATACGAAACCCTATAAACCGCTTTTCACATGAATTTGTAATTTGCAAAGCAAAACTACCAGAATAGATACTTATACTTGATGATTAGGAAAATTAGTGCAATTGGAAACGATTTTTATTGAGAAAATGTGAAATTCCTTGAATTGGTTCCATTAAAAATTTCGCATGCTCAGCTACCCACAACTCGCGATTACGTGGAAATTACGTTATGATGCAAAGTTTTCTGTAACTACGTGCTAGTTTTCGAAACAAATAAAAAGGTAATTACTATTTCAAACGTTTAACTTGCGGTGATATTTTTTGAAAAACCAAGATGTCAACAGGATATTGTTTTAGTCCTTCTCAAATCGCCATGGTACAATGCATGTATTTTTGTCTTTGTTATGGATTTTAACTAATTAGATTTCGTTTTTTAACGTAAAGCTCTAAACGTTTGCAATTGATTTTTTTAAGTTGTTTAGGACAAGTACAGCTGTGTTTGAAACAATCCAGATTATGACGTCATAGCCCTCTTAGAACTTTAAAAAAGACGAAATCCATCAATGCGATTAATTTTTTCGTAGGATTTAAGAAAAAAGTTCATTAAGTGTTTTCGAAAGTCAAATCCATTAAAAGTAAGTCAACAACAACATATACAAACTTCATAATAAAGTTCCACTATAACATGAAAATCTTTAAGTCTTCTCTTTGTGTTTCTAATTTAATTCTTAATTACATAAGGTTTCCTAGGAGTGAAGTTGAATTCCTGAGGCAGTCAGTACGTTGAGCATTGGATGGCTTTGGCTTGCAGGCAATTTGAGAATTTCGGTCATTTTTAGCAAAAAGGAATAGTAGAAGTAAAGAATTTCTTTCTTTTAAGAAAATATTAATAATAAAATATCAATAGGCTGTATAAAAGATTAAATTGAGCAATAGCTTTAGGCTGTTCGCGTCGTTTCCCTGAAGGACTACCAAAAAACAAGTTTCCAGACAAGCACATTGAGGTAAAAAATATGCATCATATACAGTGTAAGAAGCGAATGAAACAAGTTCATAAGTAATGAAAACTGATGGTTCAGCCTAGTGCTGGAGGGGAAGGTTTGATAGAGTTTCGCATAGATAAATTGTACTACGGTTATTTTTATTTACTTTGAATGGATAGCACACGAATGCTGGATAATGATGTGGATATATACAAAAAATGACAGTGAAAACAGGCAGGAAGCAATAGGTTCTTTTCCAAAGCTAGAAACCATGGATGATATTCTCGAAGCTGTATGAAATGTATCAATGCAAAACAAAATGAGAAATGGATTTCTTTGCACAATGGATACAGGATTCAAGGTAGCTGTGAAAACCCAGATAATCTTTTCTTACGGATAACCTTGAGACTTTTTCAAAATAAAGTCTTAATACTGAGACAAAAGGATACCTACCATGTATAAAAAATGTTCCCTCATTTCTGCTTCAAATACTTGTGTAAAATTGCTAAACGTATTTTTTACTGTTGATTGTCCACTGTTTTTTTAAATCTAAGGAGGTTGAATAACATTTTTCCAATTTATTCATTATTTTTTATAAATAAACGGGACGTATTTTAATCATAAAATACAACCAATTCTACAGGGAAAATAATTCATTCAGAAAGTATAACAAGTAGTTTAAGCAAAACTGTGGAAATAATTTTTGCAATGTAAGCATATTTTTGGGTCGACCTTAAATGACGTCAAATGCAAGGTGCATAATGCAAACTATTTCAAAAAATATTCCTAGTAGATATTTCAGCCAAAAATCACGAGCTTGAGGCGGAGGATACAGAAAAATGACACGTACATTAACAACAAAGCCGCAGCATGTACTTTACATGTTTCTGAGAGTATACAGGTAGAAAACATTCGGCTAAGCTATAAGCACACATCCTATTATTGTACTTGAATGGAATTGAAATAACGTACTTTGCAAATAATTACGTAATTATGTATTAAGTCAAGTTAAGTACCAGTAGTCTTCAAACTTGGTCACGCATTATATAGGGGACTAACTTGTAGAAAATTAAGATCAGAAATTTTCAAGTACATGTTAATTGATTTCAAACAATCACGTGCTGAATTAATTTGGAGCTTTTATTCAAATCCAGCTTTCCATAAAATGTCATGGAGGAGGATCTTAAGGGCCTATAATTTTTTGTGGATGTTTTAGTGTCATTCTTAAAAACCTCACTAATCCCATCCAAACGCAAACGTGCCTAAAGGCCACCAGAAACTTCTGTCGGTGGGACGGTCCCCTAAAGTCAGTTTAATCAAATGTCACGTGCAGTTATAAGTTTCTTACCAAGGTTTCGCAGGTCTTGGGGCATTTTGGCCCACACCTTCCAAACTCAGGAACGTAATCCAAGAGGCCCGTTCAAGAAGAAAATGGTGAATCAGGAAACTAGTTTGGCCCCAATGGCAAAGAGCGCTGTTGACGTTTAAATTCTTCACTTGATAGCGGTCCTCAATCCAGCGCGGGGTTTTTGAAAATTAGCGAACCGGAAGTGCACGCTTGGAGTGGCAGTTGCAGTCAATGTCACGCAAGTTTTTCGATGTGGAGCAAAGCGATGGATTGCACATCAGTGTGAGCAGCATGGCGGTCTGTGCTCAGCTCCAAAACAGCAGTCCTATTGCCTCGAAATCGATCCACAAATCCAGAGGATACCACGTGAGCTGGGGCGAATACTAGTCAGGGGGTTATGGGTAGGGGTGAGGGCCGAGCGCCGAACTGGAGAGGCATAAAGCGACCGGAACGACGAGTTTATCTGGCATCAAAATAGGTGTCAAGATCCGACCGTTTGAAGCATTTGCTAAAATTGCTACTAGAACCTGGGCATCAGTTTCACAGAAGCGATAAAAACGTTTGGAACCAATGCTCACTGAAGCTTTGAGACCATTGCCAGTACTAAATTAATTGCACACTTCCAGAAGTGGCATTGCTTACAGAATATAGACAGCGCTTTTTCTGTCAGCTGTCACAGTAAGTAAGGTTGCAATTTAAAAAATAAAAAACTACACTGGAACCTCGATTATCTGAGGTAGTCGGGACCATGACTACCATTGTGTTTTGTATAGTAATGACTTTTTAATACATGCACATTGTAAATAGGGAATATGTAAACATCGAAAATAACTTGTTAGCAACTCGTTTTTAATCAATTTTAATCAGATTTTACAGCTTTCAACCAGCCCAGTACATCGTAAAGTTGTTGCCTTACTTGTAATATCACTATATCAACGTTTATTTGATGGGTACATTGGTTAAACCGAACACCGGATAACCGAATATCGGATAATCGAACGTATGTTTATTAAGAGTGTCATAAATGATAGATTTTATGCAAAGAAAATATTATGCGTTTTATTTTTCGAATGTTTTGAGGTACATGTACTTTCCCATGGATCTCGTTGATCTTTCATTGATTTGTCAAATGGAACAAGAACTCCGACTTTGAGGCAGTGCATGTCTAAGACAATAACAGTTACGAAAAACTTTAAAAAACATATTTCCGACTATCGCAATTGTTGCCATCATGCCTAATGTTTAGCATCACAACACCTATTTTGCTCCAACATTTTGCCCATTGGAATTTGAAACACGCGTTCATACCTGTAAGCATGCATTGTGGAAGAACATATTGAAATTAGGGCACAATGTTTTAGTTTTAAAGACCTATAAGCCTAATGTTTCAAGAAATGCATGTTAAACCATATTTTGTTTTTTAATCTTGCCACTATCACTTCAAGCAATTTAGCATTAGAGCATTCATCTTTGATGACAATACAAATTGCTCTAAAATCCTGACTATTTGGCTGCGCACGCATGCAATTACTAGACAGTTTCCTAAAGGAAAACCTCTCCATGGCTTCTCATGCACATCTGTACAGCCAGTCTTAAAGACGTCAGTGTCCATCGCACTTAAACATATCACGTTTGCATCAGAAAGTAATGATGAACCGCATGAGCCCTTAAATGTGTCAACAAATATGTGATGGTCACGGATATGTAAGGCTCGTCGATTCATGCTCAACTGAGAGCGCTAATGGATTACATCAAGGAGCGAGTTTAACCCGATGTATTACAGCGAAGAATGCCATCAGGGCGCTCCGACACAAGAGCTTTTGATGGCTCTTTCAATGGGTTCTTCGGTGACAAATGACTGGTGAAAGGGGCGATAGCTGAGCCAGAAATAAAAACGGCGAAGCTTTCAAGCAAAACAGTTTTACAGCCCATGTATTGAATCAGGATTTGCGCCATCGCAAGGAGGCTACAACCATCACCATTGTTCTGGGTCGAATGTCTTTGCGAAAATCCATAGAACGCCATACAGATCTCCTTTGACATTTCCAGTACATTTTCACAAAAATCTCACCTTTTTCGATTTTCCAGTAAGCAGCCCGTGAGTTTTTGAATAAAATTCACTCAGTTTCTCACTTGAAACAGAATGGGATCATTTGAGTGGGAAAATACACATCTGTTGGTTGCTTCTGTAGTGTAACAGATTTAGAAAATTCCTGGAAGCAAGGCACGGAATAATATAGTGTAACATTAAGGCTGGTGCCACACGAGTTTTTTGACGTACGTTATAGAAATATTGTTTCACGCGTCTCGCGCATATACTCATGTATGTGTGAAACAACGCGAAGATGGTCCTAATGTTTACACATGTACGTGTATTTAGAGAATTGTTTGACATTTATATAATCAAAATTCATCACTGCAAACCCGAGAAATAACTCTTGCGTATCGTGTAATTCAATTATAATTTTGAATAACATTAACCGTAGGTGTTTCTCTCGATATTATTTATGTATGTATAATGTATATCATGTTGCAGTCTCTTGCAAGTAATAAATTTAGGGAATTATAGCGTCAGAACACCAAAGTAATACAATGTAAACCAGGTCGGCAAGCTATACAATACAGACAATTATATTCGATACGGCCGTACGTGTAAATAATAAATTATGTCACGTGTATTGTTACAGTAAGAACAATATCATTTTTATCAGCACTACAAAACTATCTTTAGATTTGTTGCAAAGTAAATATATCGAAATAATATGGCTCAAAATGTAATTCTATAATTCCCCAAAATATTAGTTACACAATTGCATGTAACAAGTTGAAACTCAGTGGTTAATAGGACAGCATGCGAATAACGTGGTCAAACTGACAATTAAAATAACTGACATCTTTTATTAGTGTCATGACGAGCACAGGAACAAAAGAAACAGTGTTAAAAATATGCAAAGAAGCATGAGTTCACAAGTTCGTACTGTCACAGGTTCAATTTTCGAAAGTTTATAATTGGATGTAAATGTAGTGCATCAAATTACATTCTAGTTGAAATAATTAATGTTGCTACATTATTAGAGTTAATTGGCAAAAGTATGTACATAGTTGCATATTATCCTCATTGCCACTAAAACACTGTTGTACGGTATGATGAGGTAATTTAATCAGGTTATGTTTTCAAAGCAATTATTATATTTCAAATGACTCAAATTATTGAATCAGTCAAAAGAGATTTATTCCCAAGACCATATGGGTTTTAATTATCAACATTTCCGATACCCCATTACCGTCATCGCTCAAATTCATATACTTGGTTAGACAAAATCCAACACCGTGGATGCGCGATCTACATTTAATGAACTGCACATTACCACTGCTCGATCGACCCTTTGCCTAGCATGTTTGTAATCAGGTAGTTTCCTTGCCTCTCAGAGCGAAAACAGATCAGAAATATTTATGTAGCACCATTCACTGTGGGCAGACCTACGCCCCCCATGGGTTTGGCGACGCCCAACAAGAAAACCTCATTGGAGACTGGGCCCCAAAAGAGACCAACGATCAGATGCGTGTCGGAAATCAATGAATTGCATCTGGAAAAATCCCGCATCAAAGTGCCAGAGTGCCAGAGCGTGTTTTGGATGTGAAAACAGGGAAAATGTCGTTAGGATTGCTTGTCCAGCTTTATAGGCAAGCAATTCGGCTGCAGACCAGCCTCCTAACCAGGTATCGGGGCTTCGTTGATCCCACCCACCGCGGTTTGCAAGCCCCCACGAGCTTATTTGGTGAACCTCAAAAGTGTTCAGGGAATGGCAAGTTTGCAGAGAAGATTTACACGTAGGGTTCAGCAGAGTCCCCTTCAGGACGGCATAAATCTGAAACGGAATGCATCCTACATTTCAAGCCGAATGGAAAAGCGTGGCACTATTTCGGAAACACTGGGCTTAATTGAACGACGTGATTACGGTTCGACACCATCAGCGAACCTGGAAACAAACCCAGACAAGTTCTGGGTGGATATGTCGCCTGTCAATGTTGGTATTCTGCAACGCGTGGTTCGCTTAATGGGCAAATTTGCTAGTCATCTAGATGGGCATACCCTCACGGCCAGTGTTTGTGTAGGCAAGAGGAGAATTCAGAACAAAGGAAACTTATTGCTATGGGCAGGCCTGCAATTAAAAATCAAAACTAGCAATCGGTACTGACGTCATAGTACGCCAGATGTGGGACGATTGTTCACGGGGATGAATTGCCAATTCGCATATGCTGGCAAATTTTATTAAAAATCATTATTTGTGATCCAGTTTTTATCAACCAAAAATTCTAACAAATATTCCTAAACAAAGTTTTTTTAGATGAACGTAAGCCAGATCTATTTTTGAAGATATATTTTTTGCCTACGGCGCGGCGTTCCTTAAATAGTATTTCCACACAAAAATATGAAAACATCTGCAGCATAGGCTAGCGCTAAAATCAATAAAGATCGAACTATTCAAAAAATTTGCCTATAATACGCTCATATCTTCCTTCACGGTCTTGATTAGTGCTGTGCTTTTCGAATATCAAATATCGAATGTTCGAATATATTCGAATATTCGAATATTCGAACTGGGATT
>JAQIXS010006101.1:0-11333 GCA_034700785.1 Rossiulus vilnensis
TAGAAATGATTCGGGACTTGATTAAAAGTTCGAGTTAGCGTATTATTCTATTTATAGGAAGTCGAGTTATCGAGGTTTCACTGTACATACAGTTGTTGTAGGCCTTGAAATGTTTCGAAGGCAAAACGCCTTCACAGAAGTAAGAAGAGTCCCTCCACCTACACCAATGTACGACAAACATGCAGGAGACGGGAATTGGAGGAAGGATAAAACCCTGGTAATGTGGAAAGTGTGAAAATATCAATTTATTACAAACACATGACGTGGCGCGCGTTTATTCAATTCTTCAGAATTCAAACAAAGCATTGTGTGAATACAATAAATAAAAGTAAAAAATAGGCGTTTGCTGCAAATCGATTGCTGGAGCAACGAAGCAAAGAGAAATTCGCCTTTTATGCGAGTTTGCCTTAAGTTTACTGCTCGCAGCTCGTACAATGCTCGTATATTCTTATTGAAATTAATGACTTAGTTCGTTTACATGTACAAGTACAGCTGAACAAAAGCATTTTAATTGCAGTCAGTGCTGTAGTTTAATGTACTGTTGCGCAAGTTTTACATGCGGTCGGAGCTGACATTTTTCTAGTTATTCTTGGCGACACCTGTCAGCTGAGATAGGGCAAGGAATACTGCGGGAATGATTATAATTGATTTTATGTTTTGACAGTTCTCATTCATGAGCAGTACATGTGCATGTAAAAATCCTGGGGGTACTTGTGTTCCGCATGATCTGTCAGCGCAAGAGCTTAATCCAAATTCACAATGATAAGATCGGTGAGCCCCAATTGCGTCTGGTGACCAGAAATCTCTACGCATCAAATCTGTCTCGAATGCCCTATAAATGAGTTTACCCAACATTAGCAAGCCTTAATCCAGCGAATTTTTTTTTTGGATACTTGGTCCAATAAGAGGCTTAAATCTCTGGGTTGGAACGATATACGTTTTCTCTCAGTATATTTCGCAAGCAGAGTTGTGCTGTTGTGGCTCGCCCACCTTCCCAAGAAGCAGCGGATTTAATACAGTCTGCATGAAAAACTATGTGAAACATGTGGAAATTATTAAAATGACATCTGTAAAATAATATTTTCTCTATCCTAGAAATCTTGCAGACTTTATTGACAAGTGCATGCCCAATTTTGCATCAATTGCAAACGTTTGCTATACATGTGTTTGTTAAGGTGTTTTATTTCGTTTTTTAATTCAAAATATTACTAACGTTGTTTTTATTTGTAGTGATCTAAAGTATTTCATCGCTCTTGTACGTAACGTAAAACCTCAATTCTACATGTACTTACATTTTTTTTTCTAAAATGTCTACTTTACTTAACACATTTCAAAAAATGTTTGTTCTTAGCATTCATTACGAATATAATATGGAAAATTTGGCAGCGATGCGATGACGAGATTGTTTTAGCAATAAAATTATAAGCATCCAAATAATTCTTTTAATAGATAATCTTTATGCACAAATGTTTGTGGTCAAAACGTAGTTTACAAAATGTTTATCGATTCTATTTACTTAAAAAAATTTAGATTTTATTTACAAATACAGCATAATTTTTTTGCGCTACGTTTTATTTTAATCTAGACAAGTATTAGTCATTTAATGTTTTTACTTATTTAGTGGAATTAGCCTGCGTATCATTACACATTAAAAACATTCAAAATGCAGGGCCGAGCCTGAGATACTTTATAAAATATTGGCCCGCGATACTCAGATATAATCTGGTGCCAGAATAAAAATATCAAAGTATGGGTTTATAATCTATTTCACCATATTAAAGAATGTTCTTTCAAATGCGCTCGTAAACGTTTGATTAGTTGATTGACGTATGCTGATAAAGATCCAGACTCCTTTGAGGATCCTAGTTTTTGTGGTGACATATACAATATATATCTATAACATTTGATATAAACAGAGCGTGTAGGTATGAATGCGTACTCTATGCCCTGAATGTTTGATTGGCGTACAAGCCAATCGTAGATGGGATCTGGGCTTGAGGACATTTTAGCTGTTTTTGCCCAATACCAAAGTTTTTTTATGATGATTATTAGCTTCATTGATGGCTTCTATGCTTATGAGAGTCTTTCTTGTACAATGTATTTGCACCGCGTGGCGATAACAGTTAACGATATATATCAGCCTTTTTTCTGTTAAAATTATTCGTTTCATTGCTGTTCCAATTTATTGGGCATTTCATTGGCTTCTCAAAAGCTCTCCATTGGCTGTTGGCCACTAAAACGGTGAGTATCGATATCATAAAAGCCTTGACTGTAGCTGGAAACGTGGCTTCAGAAACCATGTATTAAAAAAGTCCGGACAGCTGAAAGCTTTTGGAGAGGTTTTCAGCTATAGAAACTCTTTATGTTGGGCTACATTTAAAAAAATAAAAGCTAAGCATGTCGTATCTACATAACTCATATTTTTAATATGGATTTAACCTCCCCATGTTAATTAACTAATACCGACCTTGTAGATTTGAAAGCATATGCACAAAAAATGACATGCCCTAAACTAGCATCTACGTGTATCTCAGAATTAAATATAAAAATCAGCACAAACCTAGCTTATTCAACAATGTTCCAAGAGCTATCGCTACTAACGTATGTAGACGACATTCAAAATGGTTCGAATGTATTCGAATTAATTCAATTGCATCCAAATATTATACAAAAATATAACTTTACACGAAAGAGTATACCTTGAAGTATGCATAATTTTCTTTGTGGCGTCCAAACCGAACATGTCCCATTCGCCACGGGCATCGTCACGTTCCCGTTATTCATGTCGCAATCTCTTGAATGACGAAGAGTGGCTGAGCATTGTAGTCGCGTTTTCAAATTGCCGAAATAAAAACGGGTCTTCGAAAGGGGCTTTATTTATTGCGCGGCCTCACTAGCATGTTGATGTGAAAAGTTGTCGCTTTATAGGCGCGTTAATACGAGGGATATTTTATACAGTGGCAGTCGTTATCGCAACGGGCAGAATGTGCCAAAAAGGAGGATAAGGTGGCTGCCTGTAGCAGGCAAATGTCAACCTCTGTAACAACCTTATCCAGAGTCCTGAAATCTTAGCGCATATCTAGACGCTGGTATCGGCGTATCCATGGCCCACGCCAGCCAGGGTATGAATGAACATGAACGCTGTATATGGGTGGCAATAAATTTGAAGACCAGAAAATTATATTTTTATGCAAGGGCATGCGATATTCTGAGGATTCGACGCTCGTCGTCGGCTCGCAATTTATGGCAGGAGCGCCTAGGCAACAAATCAAAATGTGATAAATAGAGAAAAGCAGGCGCAAGTTTATTTGCGTGATACATATTTAAGGATTTCGAAATGTTGCCAGCTTTCTTTATGCTCTCAAATCTCATTTTCGGGTTGGTGGAAAAGGAAATTCCTCGGTGGCGAACGCGTCTAAAGAGCGTTTTAATAGCGAAAAAACTGCTCCAGATAAGGCTTCATGCGCGGCTTTGCAACGAAAAAAAGTAATTGATTTCAGGCCAAGGCTTTGGTAATTTAAGGGATTTCCACGAGGGATTCGGGGCCTGTACCAACGCGGTTTTGGTGCACGGAAGTCCGTGCATGGCTCTTTATCCCCCTTTTTATATCAATCTTTACTCCATGGTAATTTGTTTTCTCAGACAAAAAGTCATCGAGTGACACGCAGCAGTATGGATTTCCCTTAATAATTGCAACATTTCGATCCTTGGTTAGCTCCATTGTGCGGGCGTTCTCATTTTTGCATCTCTTGCACAAAGATGTCTTTGCCAGTCTGACATGCCTTGAGGTGTCAGGCATAAATGTGTGAAACAATCGTTGAGAAACGGCGAGGAATTGTACGCAACAATCGCTTACAAACTATAAAACTCATCAAAGACACCATAAAAAAAGATTCATTAGTCCTGGGTGTCTCAAAAATCACTACATCGTCTTGAAGTAAACTACAAATTAACTGTATTGTCATGATTACCAGCCTTTATATGCAACAACTGCATTTGAAAACCATTTGAGGCCGGGTTAGCAGAACGTTTTTTGAATATAATCACAGGGTTTATTTCCTGCAAAGCCACTTCCCCTATTGCATGACACTATGCATCACACTGACTACCCAGTGTGGTGTTGATTAATTTGTTAGATTTGTTCATTTATTCATGTTATTCATTGTGTTCATATTACATGTAGTTTTTATCTAAACAAGGGTCATGCCAATTATACATGCATAAAGATTCCCAAGGGGTACATAAATCGTAATAGTTTGAGAACCACTGCACTAGATGATTTAATCCTAGATATTTTGGAAATAATTCCTATTTTTATCAAAGGGAAACAAAATGTCAGCCCAAATAAGCAGTGGAATTAAGCCCTGGATTGTTTTCATTAATTGGCTTAGTGTTATGCGCGTGAATTGACTTTATCGGTGGTGAAATACATTTTATGCATCCACTTGTATTTTTACGGGTAGGCGTGTAGCTGCACAAATTCGAATTAATTTCATTGCCTGCTTTACTGTCTGTACACCATCACGTAAAAATGTATGCTAAACCCTAACTGGTTATGCGGTGATTTGAAACATGGTACAATCTAATAGGAATTTGAAAATTCTTACAAATTAGTAAATAGGTTCCTTCATTCTTCCAGTAAGACTCTTATAATGGAGCCTACATGTGATACCCACAATATTTAATTATATTACAAAAACAATGATCGTGACTGCCACATGCCAATTCAATTACAATGTATTTAGTTTACGATTGTAGCTTTTTGACATGAAGTACATGTATTTGTGTGAGAACGAAATTGAACCAATCAAATACAGACAATCAAGTTTTCATCATCTTTGCTGTCCTTCGTGTTTTTCTTTATACTTAATAATGAATATTATCGTTTTAGTCTCCCAGCAGAGCTGCAACTGGAAATCCTATTTTATTGAGCTGCACTTTTTCATCAAACAGTAATTTCGTAAATATTGAATTAGTTTGACATGCTTTCACCTCATAACCGGGCTCCGAGTTTTGGTTTCCGTTTGCAAATAGAATTTGAAATGCTGATATTGATTTTTAAACGCGCTTTATGTTTGTGCCAACTGATACGAGGAACTATATGCTACATACAACCTTTCGACAATATTGTATTGAGTGAGCGAGAGGTGATAACGACGTCTCCACTTGTTTGTCTAGTGCAGCTGAGCTGCTGGTAAGAATTTTATTTTTCTTGAGGCTGGGTTAAAACTTTCTATCAATTCTAAAGTTTAATAATTTTAAAATTTTAAATCCATCTTTAAAGATGAAAACAAAGTCTTATTGCATTTTTCTCCAATCCATTTTCAAAATTCAGTCGGTACAAACAGACATTCATGAACATGAAAATATACAAACTGAAACAAATCGTGTTAGAGAAGACCTCAAATTAATGTACAATAACTATGTAAACCCTAGACGCTTCAGAAATACCTCATGAGAAATAATTAATAATCCGTTAAAGTAAATATGCAGCGGCTCTAAAAATGGGCTATTCATGTAGATAAATAAAGCAAAAAGTGAAGCAGATTTTACTAAACGTATCCAAAGGGCTGATGGTTGGCATAGATTGCCATTAATATTTACATTACGATCGCGGGTCATTTCGAAAACTGCATAGCTAATTATTTTGCGAACGCAAAGCGCAGGTTGTGTTTGTTATTAACTAAAACAACACGGCAAACGTTTAAGCGTCGTTTAGCGCCAGCAGTGCATGATGTGAACTCTGGAAATGACGTTGTTGGGCGCATTTTATGTAAATTTTCAAGCCAAAACAAACATAACGACTAATACTAAGAAATGTATGGACACAACACCTGTTGCCGCTGTTTTTATAATTACTTGTATTGCTAATTATTTTGGACTGATTATCTCCACCAGTCATTACGGTATTAAACGGTACATTCGATTGTCAGGTGACGCTCTAGGTGCTAATTTTAACGATTGCATTTTGTAACAAATACTATATGTTCGCAAAATGCACTTCTGGAATTCTTACTTCTGATTGCTGGTGGTTCCGTGAAATTGTTAAATTGATGGTGGAAAAGTTTAATACAGCAGGAAATGGAGTTACATGTATATATGGCATAACTAGCCATGCATGAGCATATATTGAAATCACCAAGCATAACAACTTTAGATACCGCCATGTATGGCTGCATACTTGGCCATATATGGGAAATATCACATACTTAAATTATGTTATTCAATAGGTGAATTTAGAGTTGAAAACAAATCAACATTAAAAGAGTAATGATGCACCTGGGGGTATTGTTTTTTATTAATATAAAACTGTTAATTTTGAATAATTATCCTCGAATTATATTATATCATTGCTGCTTACTTTCCTATGCAAATTTAAATTTAATTTACGGTATTATACATTGTGCAGTGCATGTATTAAACTGTATTTTACCTATATACCTATTAGTTTAGTCAGACAATTCGCAAATTTCACGATTTTAACATCGATGTATATGGGCTTCCGTAAGAATCTAAAAGCATATATGGATATACAGCATATGGACATTTTGTGTTTGGCCATAGAGACCCATTTGTGGCCAATTTCTTCTTTACCTACATTTATGGAATACGTCATACAAGTACGTCATACTTGTACATACATGCATCTCCACTAACGTAAGAAAGTAATATTAACATTCAATTGTTAATTCTTACTTTATATTTTTATTTTCTTAAAAATATATTAAGAGACATATTAAGATCTTGAAAGATCTCGAAGCAAATAGAGGACTGTTGGAAAACTGGACAATTTCATGATCGCCTTGGCATGCTCTGGGAAAGCAACCCATTATTTAATGCCCTGGCTACTGTATTTCCAACATACACTGTACACTGATAAGAGGATGGCAATTCTTCTGAACTTAAGAGCCTATCAGTTCCACTCTAGCTGTTACCGTATCAATTGCATAATTAATTTGAGCGTTGCCAGAGAAGTTTTTCACCTCACGTTTTCCAAAGTATTCTCCATCAATGCGCCAATGATTAATGGACAATTTACAAATTAAAGCGTGATATATTGGTAATCGGGATGATGCATCTCCCACTTGGACGACTCCTTCTCTCTCTTTCTTCTTCTACGTGTAACGTTTTCTTTTTCAAAGATCGTCAGTACATATGGCACATTGTCACATTCAATTGGGATTCCTATATCTCCCGTGTTCACATAGACCAGACCAGCCGTGGCATAAAGCTGTCCATTTCTTCTACGCTGGTCGCCCTTAAAAATTATGGGGCTAACAAGTGACAAGTTTGATGGCCTGGAAACAGTTTGGAGAGCCTTGGTGGCGCGCCAACGCCTCCAGGCCTCCGAATTCATAAAGAAGGGTTAAAACGAGGCAAGAAAACCGTGAATCTGCCGAACAATTCTCATCGATCGACGATCGGTGTAGACCGTGGAGCTCTACCCTGTTTGAATCCTAATTAGTGAGTCATCTGTTCGCAGTTAATAAAAGTAAACCGGAACAGACGGGGGACACCAATCAAATCTCTATGAGTCCTGGGTGATGCTTGGCGACTGCCACGAAAGTGTTTCGGTGGAGTTTGAAATGAAATGTTTGTACCGAACAGGATGTGCACAAAGCTCGTTTAAGTTGTTGGCATGCAGGCCACATGTGCATACGACAGGCTTGATAAAGTGACCTAAACAGCTTAGGCCGAGAGCGGTGAGTTTGAGAAATGGACTGCATTTATGCAATCACAGGGCAGCGCCTACATGCTCTTGACATCTATGATAATGTATTTAAATTTCGTAGCAACATTATGCACAAACACGTGCGCAACGTCTGATCGCTGACTTCTGGAAAGCTTATTGAGGGGTAAAACTTGAAAAATGACCTACCCATCACGATCACGCAAGCAGGTTGCAGGGATCCCGTTTATTTATTAAAAAAAATTAAATAAGCTTGAAGAAAACCGTTATGAAACCTCCGAAAACTGTGGGTTTTTTCTTCTCATTGGACCTAGCTTCCAAAGATGAGCACCAGAGGTTGCATGACAGTTTTCTCAAATTTATCTGATATTTTAATAACTAAACGGGGCATTTTCAAATTACAAAAAAAATAACTCAGACCCTAGAGGACAAAGAATTTTACATAGCAAAAAATAAATTTAGCAATTACATTACATATTTTAAGCAAAAATATGTATTTTTTTGCATGGTCGGCCATAAGCATCTGTTCAATGTTTACTTGAAGGAATGTTTATTGTAATATTCTGCAGCGATGTAGTTTTCCTGAATCAAATTATTCTCCTGTGAGTATAAGAGAGAAGATCGATATGAAATGTCTTAAGTTGTCAAAATTGTCTTTTTCTTGTTGGGAATTTCCGCGCTGTAATTGAATTTCTCTGCTTCAAGAACAGACCTGTGTGCTTCATCATCGACATCATGCATGTTCCCAATATCTGCGATGTGACTTTATCATGGGGATTAACATTGAACCTGAATGCATGCATTTGTTGGCTTTCGCTTGACAACGGCATTGGATGTCTTTGCTAATCTAAAGAAAAGAGCATGTAAAAATCTTTCTTTGTCTTGTCAATTGACGTGATCTGTCACGAGTAATATCCCAAAGTGACGCTCATCGCGTTAAGATCAATTGAGTAATGACAAGCGTGCTCGTCACTTGAAGTGTTCCTTCAGTTCCATTCTTGTGTGTGTGTGCACGGTGGCTGAGGGCCACCTTTAGGTTTGAGGTGAACGACATCCAGTGCAACGAAAATGCGCTGGTTCAAATCAGCGGATGCATAAGCCTATTCCCAATTCCAATAAACTTCTTGAAGCGAGCCAAACACGTGCACATTCTTTTTGCATTATGTTTGTTTTATGGATGAAATATTGATTCGCTCATTGACTGGGCTCAACGTTTCTGACAAGGATCATATTTGTTGCCTAGAAAAACGTAATTCGTGTCTATTAGTAATTAGGCATGCAAGCTGCTTTTACCATCCCGCATTACACTGGGCCATGCCTTTGATGTGGCGCTACCATTCACCCTGATTTGTGTTTATTTAACAGATCTATGGCGTGCGAAGGATGCCTTCCAAACGAGCGAAAACAAAGGATGATAATTGAACTGTAGCACGCTGAAAATCAATAGATTAGGCGGAAAAGCTGCTTTTTCAAATTTCAAGTTGGATCACCAAAGGAGTTAAGTACAGACAGCAAATAACGCGAAAATGTTTCATCGTTAAAGTATTGGCAGGTAGCTTTATGTCGTGCAGTTTTATTTATTTCAAGATTAGATGGGATTTCAGAAGCTTGTTGTTATATGTAGGTCCTATAACCTGGTTGGTGAAGAATATGGCGGCGGATTATTGATGGATGAATCTAAATACGATTCTTCAATCATGTGCCAAGCAACAACGAGAGTCATTCTCCTCTAGCACTTGTTAAATTACATTCATTTCGTTGTTTTCGAAAGCATTGACCATTGAAGTCAAAAGTCGATACTTGCATAAGAGTTTCAATTCAGTTCTATGACGGAAGTTTCGAAATTGAGTATACGATTATTTGACAAGTGGCAACGAATTGCGTTTGTTATTACTATTATGTGTAAGGTATTAGTGATAATCCTGAAAACAATTATTATGAAACTTTCACCTTGAAAGAATTAGTAAATAGTGTATGAGAACATTATACGATGGCTAGCTTCATATTAATTACATAACGGCAATATTTGGAATTAACATGTCACACACTGCAGAAGGTTGTGATTATTCACGTAATTATCCGGCTTATTTAAGACCCTTAAATACCATGTTTTTAAAATAATAATTCTTTACAAGTTTTACAAGATATATAACGAATTGCTTTTTTTCTCCCCAACAATATACATGTAGACTGTTGTGGTACGATTTACTCATGAATCAAAAATTAGCCCATCTACATTCGTCATTTACAGTGACGCACCCAAAGCTGGGAGACACCGGCACTTACAGTTTCCTCTCCCCTCAACTTCTCCACCCTCCCCCTGCCGAAAGCTAAAAAGTAATGTTGAAAATAAAATAAAAAATACATCAACATTGTTTTAAATATTAAATTATTTGCTTGGGGCACCAGCAAAACAAGGGCATTTGGATATACCACGTGATTTACACTGTAGGTAGTTCCTTTTAATAAAATATTCAGATATCACATCTGCCCCTACACATGCTGGCGTCAAATAGTAGTTTAAATAGTAGCCTACAAAGGTAAGATGTTGTTACCGGATATAGTTTTAAAGATGTGTATAGCGCGATATGTGGATAATTTACAGATAAAAAATATTATTCATGCATCTAAAATCCAGGCCATCATACCTCACATTAACGACTACCACTTAATGTGTCAGCCACATGGTCCTTATATAACAAACATAAAAACTATTGTTAAGCCCAACGATAAGGTGTCCTGAAAAAAGGATGAGTTTCAAACCCAACTCAACACCACAAAACATTTACTCGTTTTCATCTTAAAATAACTCCTAGTTTCATTTTGTTCTAATGTTATTCGTTTTTTACCTTAATTTTATTTTTGACTGGTTTTGTTGGTTTTTGTTGACAATTTGGTTGGTTTACACAAACGAAGGGCATAACCCCTTAGTGCTTTGATATTTTCTGGTGATGTGCAATTTTGAACATCATCTCCAGTATTCTATAAATGGGGAAGTTGATGACAACTTACTGGAGAGCACCCACTCACATCAACATTTGAGCTACACATATCTACCCACCCAGTTTTTTTTGACGGAATTTATGGATGGCACCTTATCGTTCTACACTGAATCTTTTTGGCATGCCAACTACCTCTTGCACTGCAGGCATTCATAACTGCGCAGTATGCGCATCAACCAGGGCTAGTTGATATAACACGTCCACGTGCTTATTGCCCAAGTCCCCCACCATGCCCTGAAGGATGATCCTGGCATGTCCTCCTACCTATTAACTAGCGCTGTTATAGCCTTAATTCATCAGTTATCCCGAGTGAACGCTAGACACTGTCACGGCTGGGTGCTTGCAAGACACTGGGGCGTAGTTGAGATTGCCTTCGACTTTTCAATATGCTGACAAAGCTAGCGCGCCTGATGGCACTTACCTCCAGAAATTTGTCGTGCAGAACCCTGTGGATGAGCGCTGTCTTTCCGCACTTGCTGTCGCCCACCAGCACGATTTTACACTCTCTGTCATTCGCGTCAAAGGTATCCATGGTGGTGAGAAGGACGAGACAAGAGCGAGTGGAAATCGGCTTGTGGAGAGCGAAAATCCCGCCTTGCTTCTCGTGTACTCAGTGGCAGCGTCTGACGATGGGCACAGGA
>JAQIXS010006102.1:0-11332 GCA_034700785.1 Rossiulus vilnensis
AGGACAACTTAATTCTCTTCAATTGAACTGGACAAAGAGGTGCTCAAATACGACGTTTGTTAATTTATTTCGACAAAAAGACGTATTTTTAAGGAAAATTACCAAAACTGGTGTGAAAAGACAACCATTCCGTCCTGTGTGGCACAAATAATTTGTACGACGTTAATTTAATTCGACAAAATAAGCAGTTTTAGCTAAAAAGGAAAAAAAGGGGACTTAAAAGGTATCAAAAGTGGTCCGTCAACATACAACTGTAATTTAATTGAACAATTAATGTCATTTTGACTACAATTTTTAAAAAATGTAAGCACAAATGGACCGTCTGACGTTAATTTGACTAGAGAAAAGTAGTCTAAACAACTAAACAAAAATAAATTACTGAAAAGGTAGGACAAATTTTCGGTATCACGCCTGTTAATTTATTTTGACAAAAACACGTCTTTTTAACTAAAATTAGCAAAAACCGATTTCACAGGACAATCCTCCTTTCCCAATTTTTTTCTGTCCCAGTTAGCACAAATCGTTTGTATGATGTTAATTTAATTTAACACACTAAGTAGTTTTAACTATAAAAATGACCTAAAAGGTAGCACAAATGATCCGTATGAGGATTCAAAAAAAATTATCAAAGCAGCAAAGATGCCCATTAAAACTGACCAAAAACGTCATATTCACGAATTCTGTAACTGGTTGGTTATATGGATATTTGGAATAGCTAAGCACTTGGCAACATAATGTAATACACGCACAGAAATAAAGAAGTTATCAAATTATAGTGCTTACCAAAACTGGTAGTTAAACAGTAGTTTTTGACGATTGCTGTCGAACTCGCACATTTATTCACATTAGGCCGCTTCCTTTCATTATCAATGGTTCTGGTAATCTTTGATGGATTTTCCATTCATTCAGATACACTGATAACACTGATGCATTTGACATTGGTTTGTTTTCAGTGTGTGTGCTATCTGCCATTCTACTGGTACCGTGCTTCGCCCGTTTACCAAGTCCATTCCTAATCGGCTGTGTTGGATTTGCGTACATTTTGGTGGTATTACCCATGATGTTGTCAGGAGGATCGTTACATCGATGTGTACAGATGGCCGAAACATATTTAGCAGTTGCTCGGGGTAAGTGAACTCCATTTTAGTTTTTTCAACCATTTCCCTACTCCCCCCTCCTGAAAAACAACGTTTCTGTGTGAGAAGTACAGTCACAGGCAAAAATTCAATACTTAAAATAAGTACACATATTGTTTCCAGAAATTTCTTGTGATTTAGACACGTCCCACAAAAAGAAGTACGCATAAATGACCATTTCAAAATAAAACTTAAATACACGTCTAATTGAAGGGTGCCAAACCAAAACTTTATAAGTGCCCAAAATCAACTTTTCCTAAGAGGGTAAAATCTGAATAGTATCTTGAAAGACGTAGTTATAGCACTAGTTTGACTTCGTTCAAACAACAACAAGTTAAGACGTTGTACACCTACGAAAACATTTAACAAAAACTTTGCTTTCGTACCACAATGGCAGGTGTGGAATGGCTTCTGCGATGCATTAAGCGGGGAAAAACGCATTTTGGAGTCGGGCACTTAAGACGTTATAGTTTGGCAACCTTTGAATGATCATCATAATCCATCACTAAGCTCGCAATCGACGCACGTCGCATGACGTCGTAAGTGTTTTCTTTCGTCGTATTGCGTGCGCATCGTTCCTCGAAATTCATTGCCAGAGGTTGCGAATGACCTGTGATGAAAGCGTTATATCCATCGTCTGAAATTTGAAATGTTTTCGCAGCTAAAGGGTTGTTTGCCAGCGTGCATTGAACAGCACCGCACATTGCTTTGATATTAGCAACACCCAAGGGCTTCTAATAATAACCTCGTGTTATCCGAAATCGTTTTCGCAGTTTGAGAAATGGTGTAGGCGTCTGCAGAATGACGAAGAAAATTTGAATAAATGGCTATTTTGAAATCTATTTTCGGAAATTGAGCGTAAAGCCCTCTTATGGCTGGTAGACTCAATTTGGGCCAACATCTTCACTTGGCGTGGGTTGGCTGCCATATAAAGGAATGGAAAAGATGTCTCGTGATTGTGACATGGTCGACCAAGAATGGGATCGTTCATGCATAAACATGGTACAATTATGGTCATTGAAATAAATTTTTGAATTTTTCATTCTGGTTCCCAAGCCACACTTTGTCTAGGATAAAGGGTTAACCTTGGTTATCTGTCTATTGATGTTTTTTTAGTCATCTTCTTAGCTCTTCTTGGCTCATTCTTAGGAGTTAGTGAAAATGGCCAATTGATGGCATCATATCTTGGAATACAAAACACTCGTCGACACTTGCGAGCAAAGAAATTGGCCTACCTGAAGGTGTTAAGAAATGTGTTTAGTTCAGCAAGTAGATATCTAATATATAACATCGGAATAACTCACTTTGCAAACAATTTACTAATGCTCTTTAAAATGCGCCTTATTTGACTTAAATTTATCATCAATTTCTCAATTGGAAAACTAAAACAACAGTAAATCATTCGCATTTTTTGGGTCGTCTTCATGCAGGGAATACAATGTTTTGAGATCAACGAATTGCAATGATAATGTTTTCCATTATTTGTTTGAAGCACGATGTATTTTCTGCAAAATTTGTGTGAATTTATGGCATTGCATTTGCAGGCTATTTTTCTACGAAATTCAAGAGGAATTTTAGTCCATTCAAGTGCATTTTAAAGTGCTTAGAATTGTCCACGAAACGAACTATTCCGATTTTCAATTGGATATATTTGTTGAACAAAAATCCATGTATTTTTTAATACCTATAGGTGGGCCAGTTTCTTTTCTCGCAAAGGTATTTTGGAACGATCCTTTCTGTCAAAAACACGTGGTAGCATGTCAGAGAAATTCTGAAGCAATACTTTTAAATTCAATGTACAAAGCACATTTCAATTACAGTATGCAGATTACACAGTCCTTTTGTAGTCTTTGTACTATTTGTATTAATCCAGAAATAGATACTGTATTTTCATTTGCACTACATTTTGAAAATCATTTTCACTCAGAAGTGGTCTGTTTCGATTGTTATCACGAAACCTTATATTCTGTTTTGACAACAATAAACATTTGAAAGGGCTGAGCCGCTGCCTGTTTTCAAACAGTAGTTAGGCCTTGGCAGTGTTTTTGTAGGACTCGTTTCTCATTTGGTTATTTTGAGATGAGGAATTCGCCAAGAGAGCCTCGAATACACTTTCCAAGTTGTTGAACTAATAATTCCTGCATGGGGTGTTCGTTACAGTTTGACTTCATTTTCTGTCAGCGAGAAATGGAACATTTCCTATACTCAGACGATACTTAAATTTACTAGACAGTGGAAAAACGTTTGTGTTATTGACCCATCTATTTCGGTACATGTACATGTATGTTGTCTGCACTTGATTCCCTTCCTTAAGATTATTGTCCTGCGCTGCATATGACACCGGCGGCGGGCATGCCACTGAGCTTGAATTTGCCAGTTCGTGTTGAATATTTTGTCAGAAACTATTGGCAAAAATGTTTTTGGTCAACAACCGTACGCCAAAAGTGTCACAATTTCACAATTGTTGTGTGATGTCTCAGCGGAAAGGGCAGCCCACTACCACATTTTAAGTGATAAAAGTATTGTCAAAAGTATGACCTGTTAAACTATTGGCCAGACGCCATTTTACATACAGTGTATACCAAATACGGTTTATTTGGTGTTGCATTCCCTTTTTCTACTTTCCAAAGAGGTCCAATAAAAATAGAGAACCCGACGCAGTTTCAGCACTAGAAATTCACTAACCTAAATTGCGTCACCCAAATTCCTGTGTTGTTGTGCTCAGATGTACATTGTATTTTTATAGCCCCCACCTCATAACATTTCGATTACGTTTTAAGGGAGTAATTCTCGAACGAATTTTTGGTATACGCATCAATCAGCAAAAATACAAATTTCACACCTATTCGTCCTATATCGAAAGATTTGCATCCAAAACTGTTTCCTCGGGATTGAATCCATTCGCACTCAGGTTTCAAAACCAGAAAAAGTCAATGAACAATCTTTGCGATGCATGGGCAAGAATGGTGGCATTGACGAAAGGTACCAAGGGCCAAGGTCAGTTAAATTCCATAACTTCGAAAAATGAATCGCCTACAAAGTTCACATGCGCTGCTAGTGGACGTTTGTGGATTCAATCATGGTCGTTTGAGCCCTCTGGTTTTTACTGAAAATAGGCTTACAAGGTAAATTGTGACAACAACTGGGTTTTGCATGAATTTCTTGTTGATTGGTATGCATATGTACCAACAATCTTTACTTCATTATTTGTCAGCCATAGACGATCATGTTAAATTCACATTACCACTAGTCATCATTCCTGTAGGAGACCTTACACGAACGGACCATTCACGAGTATTAGGCCTACTAATGCCATTACCTTATACATGTACGAATGACATTACTAATAATCTTGAAAGGCAATCTTGTAATGTCATGTTGTAATTGACACCCACTTGTAGCTCATAGCTATTTGCCATTAGTAATGTCATATAGTAATGAACGTATAGGTCTGCTATTTTATTTATATTTACCTTTCAAGTGGACCTTACACGATCATTGGATTAGATCTGGTATTAGTAATGTCATTAGCGGAAAGTAATGATCGTGTGGGATCAAAATGTAATAGAATGATGTGAATCTAACATGGTCGATTGGTCGTTCATGGCTGTCAAATATAGGAGTTTTTATAAATGTTGTCATGACTAATGATCGTGTAAGGTCTGCTATACGATCCGTTATACGTAATGTCATTCTCAGATGTTAACATTAGTAATGGTTTTGCAAGGCCCGTTTACTGGTTGTACGATTAGTAGCCAGGTCAAACTATATTACCGGCCACAAGATGGCCCATCATTGGTCATCTTCAGAGTATTGTCATCTCCCTGTATCTCACACCTCTTTACCTAATTCCAGGCGTGATCGTGAAGGGCATCTTGCGGATGCGGGCAATGTACCGTTTCGTGCATATCAAGAACCGCCTGGAGATGGCCTTCCTCAAGATGGGCAACCTATCCACGCTGCTCAACCAGATGATCTTCTTCACTATGTGCGACCGCTTCTTCTGCCCTAATGAGCGCCTGACGTGCCTCTATTCGCTCATGTTCTACAACGTGATCGCCTACTGCGTGGCATACGTCCAGCAGATCGTGTCCAAGGAGGACTGGTCGCCCTACGTGCACATTTCAAAGACGACCAACGTCAAGCACCTGGCCATGACTACCACCAAGATGGTGCTGGAGCTGACCAAGGCCATCACGTTTGTCATCACGGCCGTCTTCATGCTGCTGGTGTTCGGTCTGGAGCAGGGCCTGGAGAACTACCACCCATCATGGACGTACATCGCAATCACTGCCCTGTACTACGTGCTCACTGAGAAGACGTTCACTCAGAACTTCCACAACGTCTTGGAGTTGCTTGACCTGGAACTTCTTGAGGGCCTGGAGAAGCTTTGGGCGCCAGTGCTCATCAAGGGATGCGTGTGCCTCCTCTCTTGCCTTCTGGCACTGCCCTTGGTCTCCTACGGCTACTTCCGGTTTGCATCCTTGGCGATCTATATCAATGTCTACCTGTCCTACAAGGAGATGAGCATCTCTGCGTGGTCGGCACTGCAGGCAGAGTGTGCAGCCCTGGCAAAGTTTAGGTATGCCACAGTTCAAGAGGTCAAGGACGTGGATGACGTATGCGCTGTGTGCCTCCAACCCATGCGGTTCGCTCGCATTACCCCCTGCCACCACATGTTCCATGGCGACTGTCTTCGACTGTGCCTTAAAGAGAACACTTCCTGTCCGATGTGCAAGCAGGGCATCTGAGGGCAAAATCACATCGACAGGGACGATGAAGTGACTTGGGCGATCAGGTATCAAAACCAAGATCTTCCAGACGTTTGGAAACTGGCACCTGGTGCATTGCATCTATTGAAGTTTTTATCTCTCGTTTGGGACAGTGGCAGTTCGTTCGGGTACCAAATATTGTTTTACGCGCTAGTTCAATCTTTTTTTACCAATCGAATTGTAAATACAGTTAGCAGCTGGAGCTTTTATTAATTATACTTGTCCGATGTTCGTTTTTTTAACCGAAAATGTTTATTTCTGAGGAATTACTGGTGTTCGGACTCTGCAATTGCGTTGATTTTTTGATGTTTGATAAAATTTCGAGCTATAAAGAATTTTGTAATAGAATGTAAATATGAAGCATCTAGCGAGTTGTTTTTCGTTATTTAAAGCTGCAATTTCATTCACTGGGATTCCACTGAAGGGAAGGAGAAATCGGACCTGAGGAACCTGATCATAAATTATCCTTCATGTCATGCTATTCCAGCTCTTGTGGTGGTGGACAATTTGACTAAAGGAATGGAATATTAGCGTCTGACTGTGCAATATAGATAGTGAAAGTTTTGATAGTTAATTACATGTTGTATTTATAAACGGCAATCCTAAGATACAAGCAGATTGAAACAGGTAATTGAATTAACATGCTCAGCAAATTTCCTACATTGTCTCCATGAATGCTATTTTGGACATGCAATATATCCAAATGTACTTAAATATCTAATATAACCATTAAGCATGGGTCTACGTGCAAAGTAGGCCTATTCAAAATTATCAAGCATTACATACATGCATACTTTAATGCTACTTACCTTTAGCACGAAATGATCTGCAATAATAGGATGATCCAACCCAATTTGACCTTGGAAAGATCTTCCCGAAATGTATTCCATGCCAACAACGCCTCACTGTTAAATGTTCAATATTGAGTAATATATATTTTTAGAATGCCAGAGCACTGTTAAAATAATTGCAACCGATAATCATCCATCACGAACAGAGTTGCCAAGTCGATCTCACACAACGAAACGCACTAGGATAGCTAAATCTGTTAGCAGTGTTGCTAGGTCCATGTGATAAAATCGCACAGAAAATCCACTAGGGAAAAGCCCAAAGAACACCTTGCAACACTGGTCAATTGGACAATTAAGTCACGCTTTGGTTTTAAAACCGCGATGTAATAATAAACTAGCGAAAAATAACGAATTTATTGAAGGCTTAACCGTCCACAAATCTTCAGCATGTTTGTGGCTTCTCCGCTACAATTAAAAAGCCGGCAAAATTGATTTTTTAACTGTGACCACTTGAAGTGTAAACATTTGAGGCCATGGCCAACATTACAAAATCCAGACTTAAATATACGCTGTCGCTTAGAAATAAAGAAAAAAATAAAGGTGACATGATTTTCACAATAAAAAATAAACCCTAATACAAGTGATGGAACAAGTGGGGAGTTAAAATTTAACGAAAGCCGTCTCCGAAATGCCCAGTTGGGTAAGAAAAAAGTACAAGTATTTCTGTTAATAGATGGCGCTGAAATGCCTCATCGTGGCAATGCAGGTGTCGTTAGCATTTACGAACTACATCTTAAAAGTGCATACGGTTTGAAATAATTATGGAATTAAATCAACTTTGATAATAAAAACTATTCTTCTAAATAGCATATCTAAATCATTTTGTACAATGTAATTGAAATCAATAAAGTTAAGCCTCTTGTAAATACTTATAGCTGCACTCCATGAGTTTATTCAAGCATCTCTGCACAATTTGCTCAAGTAAACACTACAGAATAGCTTTTTTCTTGTTTAGAATTTGTATTTACTATTCGTTACTAGATTCACAGCTTGTTAGTGCAGGCACAACTCGTTCAATTTTGTTTCAATACATGTATGTGCCATCATATTTACACAGGAAAATAATAAATGTTACTACCATTTTACTCGGACTTTGCAGGTTGAAACATTGTAATACTTTCAATGACTCCTGGCTCAGCTACAAAGGTCAGTCACAGAATTTCAGAAATAATTTCAAATAATTGACTCTTGCCTTTATATTATTTTATTAATCTAAGCAATAACCTGGCAGGTTTCATTTCATCTTGACAAATCATAGCATATTTTCAACTTTCTGACTAATTATCCCTCAAACAAATCCTTGCATGTATGGTTATACCTTTCTAAAACGTAAATGTATTCAAAACGTCAATTAGAATTTTTAATCGCGTTACATTTAGTTGAATATTGACGTTAAGCTATGATAAAAAAATTGTCCAAAAAAAGAGAAAAATGTATCCAGACAGATTTCAAATTATCTTAAACTAGCCCGCCCTCTCAGATTAATGTCTTAGAAACCACTGAAGATTAACACTACAACTTTTAGATTCTTTAGAAATGAAATTTCATTTAAAAACGTTGATTACAGTTCAGGGTAGGGAGGCGAAGGCAAAGAAGGAAAATCGCTTTTGCCATGCAAGAAATGAGGACTTCGGACGATTTTATTCATCAGCCTTTATCCCGCAAGAGAACGGAAAATAATATCCATTTCATGAAGAAATTTTCCAACAAAGATTATCCTTTTGCGGCAAAAATTCTCTGGCTCATAATCATCGCCCTGTGTTACGTGATCACCTTGGTCCAAGTCCGTGATCGAATCAACAACTACTTGTCGGAACCGGTAACCATCAGTCTCCAGATCCATAGAAACACCACCATGGATTTCCCCTCCATCACCATCTGCAACAAAGCGCAGTTCAAGAGAACTGTCCTTAATGCTATGAAAGAGAAACTTTCAGCAAAATTTGGCTATGTAAGAAATGTGACCACTGATGACCTGATTGACGCATATGGCATTGCCACTTTGACAGAGAAGGCTAGCTACAACATATCCGAATATATTACGGAGGTAAACTATTTACGTATGCATTGGATTTTTACGTTTTAAAGCCTCTGAATCTCATCAGGATTTCTTCCTGATTTCTGCTAATTTGATATAAATACACGCTTTTGCAGTGTTTCATACAGAGAAATCAGTTATGCAAAGAGGCTATAAAATGGAAGAACGTTTACACCGCCTTAGGAGCATGTAGCACTTACAACACCGGTTAGTAATTAGTTGGGCCAAAAGTATGGCCGCTATGTAAAAAAATTAATCCCATATTTGTACTTCATTGTTTTGCAAAAAAAAATTTTCTTTGTATAATTAGTTGTCCACTAGGGTCTGCGTTATTTTTTTATTATCTGAAAACGACCGGTTTTTTTAAAAAAAAATTGATAATTTAAAAAACGAAAAAAACGCAGAAAAAAATTTGAAGACGACTGCATTGCAGAAAAATCCGATCCCAGAATATCGCTTAACAATGTTTTTTACAATTTACTTATGTGCCTGCATTTTTATTTCTGAGAAAACGGTCAGATTTCTACAGCTGGCGCCTTCCAAGCGCTTTACCTCGGGCTCAAAGCAGATGAAGAACTAAATGGAGCAGAGAGAGGATGGAAGGTACTAACCTTTTTGGGAAAGTAAGCTTGTTAAAAATGCAATAATTTTTGGATGTCTTCATCGCAGATTTTAATGCATCACGTTAATGAGAGCCCGGATATACTTATTCAGTCGCATGGCATCACTGTCTACCCCGATACTCGTGCAGATTTCATCGTGGAACTTCGACAGGTACACCATCCTAAAATTGTACAAATTTTGCAATAATTCTAGTTTAAGAAACACATATGTGGTTATACATGTATATTTTTACGAACTACATCAAAGTATGTCGTTGCTTCAACACTGAGATTGTTTAGTAATTCTAAAAAGTTTAAAATTTGAGATAAGATTGCACCACACAAAAATTTCCAAAATGAAAACTGAAAAAACGTGCTACTCCTTTAGACTTGTACATTTTGTTTCAAATACCTAATATAAGTGCTAAAATTAATTTCCTCAAAGTGGAATTGGTCGTCCAATAGGGTTTCTGCTTTCATTTATAATTTTATAATGCCTCGTTTTTTCTAAAGCAAATCAAGAAATTTGATATCAATCTTATGAAACCCGCAATGCGCTATTGCACTACCGGGAAGCCAATTAAGGAAAATGAATTTTATAATTATAATGTATATTTGAAAAAAAATGCACGAGTAATTTTTTTGCATGAATGGTATGTTTAACCAGGAGGGGGAATCAATCAACCAAGTTGATCCTCTGGTAATATTGTCAAATTTCAACAAATAGGGCATCTTGTGACGCAAAGTAAAATTACAACAAGAAGTATTCTTATAAAAATATCTAAATTTAATTGCAGTTTATAACCGTTAACCGCGCAACTCAACCTTGCAAGGACGATCCAACCTATTCCGTAAGAGACTGCGAAGCCGATTGTCTGTACAGACATTTGGCTCGCAATTACTCCTGTAGGTATGTCGACAAAAATAACTTCTAAACTAGTAGCACAAAAGCGGAACATTTCTTTCGTAATTTCTAACCTCAAAATCACTGGGTGTCATGCAGACTGCCACACATGAACATTCCAGAATATCGCTTCTGTAACACATCAGTCGATTACAATGCCATGAACGCCAAGAGGACAGAGTTTCTGGTGAACAGCTCTCTGTGGAACGTCACGAACTGTGGTTGCCCTAGGCAGTGCTCCGAGGACATGTTTTCCACCAGATTCGACATTCGTTTTTCACCAAATGATGCCAAGACGGTTGTAAAGATTTACTTCGAAGATCTGACTTACGAGAGAATCGAGGAGAGGCTTTCCTATGAAATTGTGTCCTTGTTGAGTGACATAGGAGGCAACCTGGGACTCTTCTTGGGCATATGTGTTCTCAAAATATTCGAAACCATGGAGAAGTTTATCCTGTGGTTAATCCACAAACTGAAACATGAAAATTTGAACAAAATAATGATCAAACGACGATCTTAGATATGGTAATGGGAAACATTTTTAAAAGTTCACTTACCATATGTACGTATTCTGTTACGATTTCTGCTTTCCCTAGCAGATGCGTTTCCTCACAAATCCAGCACAAACTACATTTGGTTTATATGACAAACATTTATTGAACGTAAATGGCACTCAATTGCTATTCAACTGAACACTTGCCTAAACAACGACATGATAAAAACGGCACAGCATTGAGCTTCTTAGAAGTTCGCAAAATCTGTGCTAAAACACTTCAAGATGACATTTCTGTCAAGAAATACATTAAATAAAACGGGGAATTCATTTGTAAAAGCAATCATATATTAATCAAATAATGGACGAGTCGGTGTGAATAACTGTGGCGTACATAATGAACAGCTCGAAATATTTAAAAATATAATATACATGTACATGTATATTCACACACTATGCAATACAGTGAAAGCTCGATAACTCGACTTCCTATAAATAGAATAATACGCTAACTCGAACTTTTAATCAAGTCCCGA
>JAQIXS010006103.1:0-11331 GCA_034700785.1 Rossiulus vilnensis
ATAATACTGACATCACTAAGCATATCGATATTAATGATCCTAAAAACCACTATAACACTGATATCACTAACCATACTTATATTGGTAGTTTAAAAAACCACTGTAATACTGACATCACTAACCATACTGATATTGGTAGTTTCAAAAACCACTATAATACTGACATCACTAAGCATATCGATATTAATGATCCTAAAAACCACTATAACACTGATATCACTAACCATACTGATATTGGTAGTTTCAAAAACCACTGTAATACTGACATCACTAAGCATATTGATATTAATGATCCTAAAAACCACTATAACACGGATATCACTAACCATACTTATATTGGTAGTTTCAAAAACCACTGTAATACTGACATCACTAAGCATACTGATATTAGTAATCCCAAAATTGTGTGTAAACCAGATGTTGTAGCAGTTGTAGTGGTCTAATTACAATAATCACAAATGCAATTTGGCAGTTTCAGAATGAAATCCGTCCGAAATTCTTTCAATTTCAGATTTTAATTCCCGTGAAGAAGGTGACAGACATAAAGAAAACAAACACTGCCATGCTTATTCCCAACGCCATCAAGATATTCGCAGACACCAAGAAGGTAAGCAAGCTTCATTTCTATTTATAAGCATATCACTCTTTTCATTTCCCACAATAAACAACGACAATGTGAGTAAAATGTATTTCTCTCCTTAATAGTTCACTTTCACGTCGCTGATATCCAGGGACGCCACTTACCGCCTCATGCACAAAGTGTGGCACCACGCAATCAAACAGGTGATTAACGAAATTTTATTTGCCAATCGAAATAACAATTCCACGTCCTCCTCGATGAAACTCCATTTTATAATTGAATTTTATTGCGCTCAATAATACTTCTTACGTCATACGCAATTCACGTTTCCAGAGATTAAAAAAACGTCCTCGAAATACTTATTATTTATTGTCGCCATTACGAAACATTGACCCCCATCATTCGTAACCCTGGTGGAAAGATCAGTACTAATTCAGTACAGTACATATCAGTACAAATATACTGACATTAGTAATGATTTAGTAGGACGAAAAACCGCTACAATACTGATATCGGTATAGAATTATACAAATAAGATATCAGTAAAAAATCCTGCCAATATCATACTGATCATATACTGATATCAGTACGAAATGTAGTGATATCAATAGTACAAAAACCACCATAATACTGATATCACTAACCATACTTATATTGAGCTCAATAATAGTCCCAAAAACTACTTCAATACTGATATCAGTAGTCCTAAAAACTGTTATATATATATATATGTACCAGTATATAAACAGTGATATCACTATGATTTCATATTTGTATCAGTATAAAATCACACTGATATCAGTACAAATATACTGATATTAGTGAAAACATGTAGTGATATCACTAAGCACACTGATAATAGCAGTCCCAAAATCCACTATATATGTAGTGATATCAATACACTGTATATAATCATACTGGTATCAGTCTAAAATCATGTTGACATCAGTAGATAATCAGATACTTATATTTTCTGAATATGAAATACGCTGCATGCAATTCGACATCGATCATTAAGGTTTTAAGATGAAGTTAATCCAAACGTAAAGAGTTGATCAACTTATAAATGTCAGCTGATCAAACCCCTCTTCACCGATTAATCTTTTTTTTAATCCTCGACGAAATCTACGTTCGAATTTTTGTTAATTATTCAATTAATTAATTAATTGTTGGTTTTTTCACGCTGCTCTGAAATCAGGACTTCGTTCTTAAGATTTCGAACGAAGGTCATTTCGCCATCTCGGAGGTTCTGGTAGGTCTCAAACAAAGGTCCATCGTATTTTATTTTCCAATTTAATTCATTACGAAAGGAATTCCAACCATTTGTATATCCATTCTGTAAACCACGTGTTTTATCTTTTACATTTTAAAAAAATGTCAACTTTATTCGTAAAAAAAACAAATTAAATTTAAATAAACGTAGGATGGGGGGAAAAAACATCTTCAGAAGCGCATTTGATCGAACGCTGTATTATAGGGTGCCAAGCCATAACGTCGTAAGTGCACCATCAATTTCCCCCCTTTGTCTTTCGGTCGTTTTCACCTGAACAATCAGTGGATTTGAGAGGCATTGTAAAATATATATATATATATATAATTTTTGGACGTCCAGGTTGAGAGGGTGAGGGAGTTAGAGGGGCAGGAGAAATCGAGGGCATGAAGTTCTTCGACCTCGTTATACGGCGGCCTACGACGTCATCGTCCCGAAATGGATTACGAATAATGTCGTAAGGGGAATTCCCCCAAACGACGCGTGTACGTAATTCGTGCTCCAAGTGTTTTACTTCCGCCTTTTCCATCAATAGATCAATAGATCAATAGATAGATATTCCCACTTACAGAAGAAGTGCTGCCCATAAGATAATCAACCGTGGAAAAAGCAATCTTTGGTTGTTTTTTTCCCCTTTATATTCATCGAATATCTTAATCTTTTATCGTAAATCATAGTTGTTGTATTTGTTTTGTTGTTGTTTTTTTTACGTTAATTTCTAAGATGTTTATGCCGGCAACACGTGTTGATTCAACAGTTCATTTTAAACAGTTGTTTATATATGGAGTGGTTATATATATACATTTTTTTAAAGAATATGTTATCCATATTTGGAAAATACACGAAAATTGGCCGAATTTCAAATACGAATGATACGTATGTTAATTATATCGGAATATAAAAATTTAACAAAAAAAAAACAAAAAACATTTTACTCCAGGAATCGAACCCAAAACCCAACACTTACTTGAAAGTCGGAGTCGAGTACTCTTAACCACTGGGCTATATCACCAGTTCTATACGCCATTTTATGAAAATACTAAATATATATATATATTAACATATGTTATTAATATATTATAACATATATTACAGTTGTAAGAGGTTTTTTTCTAATCGATTATTAATAGCATGAAATATTGGGCAGTGCAGTTCGTGTTTTGATTTCAAGATATTCACAATAAGGAATATGGAGATGTTTTGATAAAACATTCTCAAAATATGTTACCTATATGTTTATATCATTAACATATATTACATATTTTATATATACTTACTATATATTATACTATATATTTGTAATATATTCTCCAGATATTTTTTTATTGTTTTTTTTTTAAATAATTGTTTTAATAATTTGCAGAAAGTGATCGAACCGGACAGCACTTCCGCTTCCAGCGTGAGTTGTTCGAACGCGGATTCCGAACGCAACGACACGCCGGAAGAGGGCTCCACTTACGACACGATGGATTCCGCGCCCTCCAATCCACCAATCAGCGAAGAGTCGCCGGGAAAAGCGGAAAACGGTGGCGTTTTGCAAGGTTTGGAAGCACCACGCAACCTCACTTCCGGTGTCGAAGAATTTCACATCCTATATTTTTTTTCACAATCGTTCAATGACGTCATTTTTTTATATTCTCTCTTATCCGACATCGTTCGTAGCGTGCGTGGGGATTTTGGGCGTAGTGTTTCCGGTTCACAAGGTCATGTTCGGACTGAAATCGTCGGCGAACACATTATCCAGGTGAGGTTCATTTATCCAGGTGAGCTTGCCTTAAGTCGAATCGAACGCTTTTGCCAACAAAACGCCGTGTTAGAAAAATTAATCGGACATTTTGGCTTCAAATACTTATCATAAATTGGTAAATTTAATTTTTCCGGTGAAGAATTGGTCGTCTTCTAGGAAATCCGTTATGTTTTATACTTTCAAAATGTCCCGTTTTAAAATTAAATAAATTTGGGGAAAAAATAATAACGTGATTCGACCGCCTGAATAGGGTCTTTCCTGCAATGCAGTCTTGTATTGCGGGTTGCATAACGTTTTTTGTTTTTCTTTTTAAAAAACTATTAAATGAACGTACGTTAATTTGAGCAGTTAAATTAATTAAACTGATATTTTTTAAATTAAATGAAATTAATTGCTAAACAAATTTGATTTAAAAAAAAAACATTATACGACCACCTAAACGGGGTCTTTCATGCAATACAGACTTGCATTGCGGGTTGCATAACGTTTTTTTAAAATAATCATTTCATTAAAATTAAAATTAATTTGAGTGTTAAATAAATGCTTTAAATTAAATTAAATAAATTTGGAAAAAAAAGGGGTTATTCGACCTCACAAACAGGACATTATGGGGGGGTTTTTAAAAAAATAAATTAAATAAATTTACATTAGTTTGAGCATTTCAATTTATCAAACTAATATTTTTTTTTAATTAAATTAAGTAAATTACTAAACAAGTTTGATAATAAAAAAAGCATGCGACCGCCTAAATAGGGTCTTCCCTGCAATGCATCCTTGCATTGCGGTGTTGCATAAGGCTTTTGTTGTTTTTCAAATTTATTTAACTTAAAAGTGAACATTTTGAAATGAGAAAATTTAACGGAAACCCTAGAGGACGACATTAGGAACACTGAGCGAACCAAATTTAGCAATTATATTAAATATTTAAAGAAAAAATGTGCCAATTTTACATCCGACGTAGCGTGTTCCATTCGGCGTTATGATACCAGGATTAAATCAGATTTTTTAATGTTGAATTTTTTTTTTTAAACTTTTGATCCTGCAGGCTACCTCGGACCACGTTGTTCCTAGCCATGAGCACGTTGCTGTAAGTTATTTTCAGTTTTAAACATTTCCTGGTTGTTTGTTCTTGTATTTTTATTTTTAAAACCAAAATAATAGTTTCAACAATAATTTATTTTATTTTATTATATTGTTTCAGCTTAATATTCCTGTATTTGTCAGCGGCCTTCCTCATATTACGTCTAAATACGCTTCATCACCGGTACGGGATGTACGTAGCGGACGGTAGCAACGATAACGAGTAAGTATAGTAGCCATGGGTCAGTTGGTCACTCTCTGGCCACTGGTCACCAGTACTAATACGCTGATTATATACTGATATTAGTATAAAAAAATGTAGTGATATCACCAATCATACTAATATTACCGAAAACCACTATAATACTGATATAAGTAGCCTCAAAAAACCACTATATACAGTATAGTGATATGATTATAAATACCGAACTAATGTTATACTGATATTAATATAAAAAAATGTAGACATATCACTAACCATACTGATATTAGTAGCCCTAAAACCCACTATATATATAGAGAGAGATATATGATTATAAATACAGTACTAATGTTGTACTGATATCAATATAGGATCACAGTGATATCAGTATGTGACTCTACTGATATCACACACTATTCTTTTTACGTAATAAAGTATGGCACATTTTCAAATGATACGAGATCAAGCTTTGAGGAAATAAACCACAAAGATCAGTATAATCAGTACAGATATACCGATTATATAATTATATTAGTAAGAATGTAGTGATATCATTAACCATACTGATATTAGTAGTCCCAAAAAACCAGTATATATAGTGATATAGCTAATGTTATTCTGACATCAGTAGATAATCGCATATTGATCTATTTACCAGACTTTTTTAAAAAAAGTAATAAATAGGATATTTTTTCCAACGATACGAGGAAATAAACCGGTTTTTTTAAATTTTATTATTGTTTTCCAGGGGTCAAACTTATCGCGAAGTGTACAGGTGGCAAAACCAAATGCACACGTCGACCGTGGGCAGTCTGAGGGACACGTTGGCCACGCAAATAGAGCAGCTAGTGGAGGTAAATAAATTAACAAAATCAAAATTAATGAGGTTTTATCGAAGATTAATATTTTAAAGACCACGATAAAAAAAAAAAAAAGACAGGTTTGCCTGATTTTCCCAGATTTTCCAGTCAGTTTTTAATTTTATTTTTATTTTTGCAAAATTTCCACATGCATTGGAACTTTCTCTTCATTTTAAAGATTTTAAGATGCCCACCGTGCAAATAATTTCGCATTTTTTAAACTTTATCTTAAAATACTTATTACGATTGCTTAAATTTATGTTCCCACATCCTCCACTAGGGTTTCAGCTTTGGTTTACAATTTCGTTTATTGATAATAATTGAAAAAAATTAAGAAATTCGAGGTAAATTGGGGGGAATTTGAGCGAAACATACTCTTGATTTATTAATTGTAATTTTTAAAATGAGTCATCTTTGATATTTTTTTAATCAGAAATACAAGAGGTAGGGGGCTTCCCTGCATGGCAATATTGCAATGCGGGTTGCATAACCGTTGATTTTCAAATTTATTTCGGTTTTTTTTTATAATAATAATAATAATTAAACGGGACATTTTGAAACTATAAACCAAAGCTGAAACCCTATTGGACGAGCAATCATGAAATTTAGAAATTAGTATCCGCATTAGAAGCCTTCGAGAGCAATGCAACATTTGAGTACAAAGTGTTGTTAAAGTACATTACACGTATTTTAAGCATAAAATGTGAAAGTCATTTAATTTAATTTAATTTATTTATTTTTGCATGATGAGCGTGCTTCTGGCTCAGCCTTAAATAAACTCCGATAAACAAACAAAAACCCATCTGCCAGCCATGTGCCAATCCCCTAAAACAGCTGTGCAGCCCTTCCGCCCTCAAACACTTCTTAAAATTGCTGAAATTCCTTTTAAAAAAAGTCAAGTTAAAATTTGAGTCACCTTCTTGCATAAGCAATATTTCGGGTAAAATTCCTGCACAAAATCTGCTTGGAAATATTACGAATTAATGGAACGAAGAGATGATACGCCTGATACCTACAATTCGTCAAAATCGTTAAAAAAAAAACAAAAAAAACGTAAATAACGACTTCATAAAAATGATTTTCAAAAATGTAGGAAATATAGGATATTTTGCCAAAATACGGTAATATATAGGATATTTTTGTTGAAATGCTACTAAATATATGGAATATTTTGCTGAAATGCTACTAAATATATGGAATATTTTGTTGAAATGCAGGAAAATATATGGGATATTTTGTTGAAAATGTAGGAAAATATATGGGATATTTTGTTGAAATGCAGCCACATGTAAATACATGGGATATTTTGTTGAAAATGTAGGAAAATATATGGGATATTTTGTTGAAAATGTAGGAAAATATCTGGGATATTTTGTTGAAATGTAGGAAGATATATGGGATATTTTGTTGAAAATGTAGGAAAATATATGGGATATTTTGTTGAAAATGCAGGAAAATATATGGGATATTTTGTTGAAAATGTAGGAAGATATATGGGATATTTTGTTGAAACGCAGCCACATGTAAATGTATGGGATAGTTTGCTAAAATGCAGGAAAATATAGGATAACCGAACACAAAATAGGAAAAAACTACAGGACGATCTGGTTTTTAAACATTATTCGTGGACTCAAGTGGCTCCCCCTACGTATTTTTTTTTTGTTTCAGGTGCGCAAATCGTTAGAAACGCTGAGGATCGTGGCTTCTGAGGAGAACGGTGGCAGAGCCAGCAGCGCCAGCAGCGGCGGCACATTCCCAGGGACCCTAGTCGACATTTCGGGCCTGAGGGGGTCCTCAGGGGCGACGTAACGTCTGTAGGGACCAGGTGGCGGTGGCAGCGTGCACGATAACTGGTCGTTACACACGAAAAAACAAACAATCACGATCTTAAACACAAAACAAAAAAAAACTTTTCATTTTTTCGGATCGTCTAGTCTCCGGGTTCTAGCGGACGGCCCCAAGGGCAGAGGACCCAGGGTTGGGTACTTAAGGGGGCTGCTGCCGAGGACGGTGCCAAAAAGGAAATTCTGGTCAAAAACATCGTACTTATAAGAAAAAAACAACAACCAAGAGTTGTGATACGAAAGGACTAGTGATCAACAAGAAGATTTAATATATTATTACGTATACAAGAAGAAGAAGAAGAAGAAGAAACCCACTGATCGAACAATCGGACTTTGATCATCAAAACGATGGATCAGCGATGATCACGGTTGAAGAATTTCAAGGGGTTTGTTTGAATGGCCTTAAGGAGGAGGCCCCAGTGAAGAGGCCAGGACCATTTCCTGCTTAGGGGAAAATCAAACCCCCCTTAACCCCACCTCAGGATCAACGCATCGACCCTCCTACCCCCCCCCCCTTTATACACAGAATATATATAATTATAATTATATAGGCTGCCTATAAAAACAAATTACGAATCGACTATTTCCTTCCTAAGGAGGGACCCCTTATATAATACCAACTACCGATTTTAAATCTCAGGCACAAATCGCTCGCTCTACGATCTTCTTCGTATTTCTTCTTCTCTTCCTCCTCCTTTCTATCTTTTTTTTTTTTTTTAATTGAAATTTTTAAAAAAATTTTAAATTTCTGCCTCACCCCCTTACTCACTCCTTCCCCCCTTAAAAAAATGACACACGGAGTTGTCGCCTGTTGTGAGAGGACACCTCGAGAGCGAACCGTAAGGGGCGTGGCCAATGGCCGCCACGTTTTGTTTTGGGTTTTTTCTTCAAATTTAAACAAACGTTATGGTGACCCCCTCGAAAATCGGTATTTTTTTTTAAAAAATTTCAAAATGTACTGTTCGTTTTTAAAATAAAAATAATAAAAATTTAAAAATTATGCTACTTCCTGAAATACCGTAGGTGTTACCACCTTTTTTTTGCGAGTGTACTTTTTTCATGAATAAAAAGGTAGATTTTCAACTTATAAAAATAAAAGTACCGGTCAGGAATTAAAATTAAATCAAAATTTAAACAAAGTCTATTAAATTTATTAAAAAAAAAAAACAGTATGCCACCTCTTGAAATAGAAGCCCCCTGGGGTTTTTATCGAGTGCGTTTAACTTTTGTATTAATAAACGGTACGTGTACATTTTGAAATTATAAAAAAAAATTACTAAAAAAATTAAATTAATTTTCAATTTATTCATCTTTCACTGCTCTGGTTTGTTCGGTTTTTTAAAAGTTCAAATCGTAGAAACCTGGAGAAAAGATCAGTATGTGATTCTCTACTGATATCATTAAGATTTTATACAGATATCAGTACGATAACCTTAGTAATATCAGTATGATTCCATGCTGATATCACAATAACCATAGTGATATCAGTATAACCATAGTGATATGAGTATGATTCTCTACTGATATCAGTAAGATACGTGATTATCTACCGTATATTTGGGACTGCTGACATCAGTAGCATTATGATCAGTGCAATTTTTACTGATCGTACTAATCTTTTTTTTCCTCCAGGGGTTAATTGATAAAGATCTAGTTTTTCTATCGTTAACTTTCAATATTAACTGCAGTTAAACTTGATTAGAGGATATTTATTTATTAAACCGTGATTATTGGAAATCATCGACGAGGGTTCGGCAAACAAAATCCCGGTTTTGTTGAATGCGTGTTGAATTCCCTCGGCGTTGAATTTAAGATCACACACATCAGCTATAAGCAGCTCTCGGGGTGTCCGACAACAATCAAGTTTTAACCTTTTTCCTATATCCTAAATAGTAGCTATATATAGTATTATTAAATACACACGTTTGGATTCGTTTTCGTCAGTTTTAATCTCATTTCACAAAACGTGATATTTTCGTGTGATCAGAATGTTAGTAAACACAAAACTGGTTCTTTTTTTTGTGGTGGGGGGATGGGGGGAGAAATAGAAGTTTCTGAGATTAGGATCCCAACTCTCAGCTCTCAAATGTCAACTTATTTGAAGTGCCGTTGGAGTCGTGGATATCCCGAGAGCAACTAAGACGAGTGATAATTATTTCATTTCCTGATAACACTTACCATCGATTATTTGGAATCATTCACAGTTTAATCGCAGTTTATTCACAGAGGGAGGGGGGTGAGAGGAGGACGTGGTCCAAATCTCCTAAATAAATTCATAAAATAATTTCAAAAAAAAAAAACGAGGGTTTATCCGGGGGTCCCTATCAACGAAGTTTTACACTCGTTTTATACCGTTTCATTTATATTTATATATTCCTAACGTTTCGTGAATTGTCTTGACCAAATTCATTTTTCCAAAATCCCCGAGATTAATGTACATTAAGATTTTGTTTTTACTATTCATAGTCGTTAACGAGCAAAACAAAACAAAAACAATTATTTAAAAAAACAAATAATAAAAATGTATACACCGAAATAATGTAAATCGATACAAATTTAACACAGCATTTTATTAATTAAATTGACATTAAATAAGTAATATATTTTTTTTTCTTTAAAAATATTATCCCAAAAATGGAAAATATTCGTTGTTTTGAATAAACGATAAAAATTTGGGAGTAACTGGAAACCTGGAGGACACCTTAAAACCGCAATGAAAAAAAAGAAATAATTCGATATTTCCACCCAAAAATTTTCCAATTTTGGTCGTTTTCATAAACGAACGTGGAAAGGAAACGTGGAGGGTGCAAGCTTATTGGCACTTAAACCCGTTTGTGTGTGTGGGGGGGGGGGAATAGGTACAATATCCCACACAAGGATGAAAGCTCTCTCGAGGTGTCCACAATGTCTCTCGACGACATCATGTCTCTATTTTTAAAGGTTCCATTTCAAGTCACCCAAATGAATAATTAAGCCAAAATTTTGGCAATTTCAAATTTCTGAGACTTAAATAACTCGGTGATTTTAGAAGCCCGCAATTACAAATGAAGCAGCTACCAAGTATCGCACGCACCGATACCTCCCTTTCTCCGCAACACCTTGTAGAAATAAAACTTTGTAATCTTTTTAATCTTTTTTTTTTTCTCTCGTTTGTACTATTGCCACCAGGGGCCCTATTCCACAAATGCAAAAAAAATGCAAGTACGACGTGTACTTTCATGACGTCACCAAACCTGTAAGAAATTGCTACAAATAAAATACGAGTTGTACTTCGTCGTTGGTAGAACACCATTTCTACCAGTCCATCCCGGTGTAGAAAACGTACATATATGGCCATATATGGCTTTTTTTCCATACATTGATATGTCCTATATTGGCCACAAATGGACCTACGGCCATATTAGTCTATTCGTATCAATATATGACCATGCAACTCCATATATATATATCATATATGGACCTATATGACCGTGTATGTTTATAAATGTCCGTACATATCCATATATGGCCACAATTGGAGCTATATGGCCATATATGGTTCCATGTGTCCATGCATATATCCATGTATTCCATACAGGGGTAAATCCAAAATTGACCACAAATCGACCTACATGATCTTACAAATAGCCATATATGGCTCATGCATGGTGGTCAGGTATGGCATACATAGACCCATATATGGCCGTATTCGAATTTACAGGGTGTCTGTTCCCCTGTTACTTATACTTTTAAGTGGAACACACACCCA
>JAQIXS010006104.1:0-11331 GCA_034700785.1 Rossiulus vilnensis
AAAACCTGATGTCGAAATGCATTTACCAGACAAGCGTCTTTCTTTCCTTCCTTGTATCCTGCGCACATCATTTCCGGATAGAGGAGCAAAGTGATGCCCTTCTCTTCGTGCCACCTGGTGCACTCTTTGTCCGAAATCAGAGGCACATACACCTTTTGAAGGATGTACGTTCCCGTGCGACTGTCTAGATGAACAAAAACAATAACAGAAAATTAATAGAGAAAAAAAAACGGAAGAAATGAAAAAGGGTTTAATGAGAAAATGAGAAGGGGGCGGAGCGAATCCCAAATAGGCGTGGCTAATTAATTGTCTGCAAATGCCGTTTAATTGTTGTCCAATTTGCGGGCAATTAATGAGTGATTAAATGTGGGTCGTTAGGCGTGGCAATGCCGTTTGGCACCCGAAGGGTAAAAATACCATCCCCCCTTCCCCTAAAAAAACAAATAAAATGAAGAAAAAAAAAGCAGATTCAGGCTGTGGTTTATAGGTGGCGCCCCGCTCCCCAACAGGTGGCAAAAGTGAAAATAATTGCGGTTAATTAGAGAGATCTCAAATCCACGATTACCGAATTTATTACTTGAAATACGTTAACGACCCGTTAAGATAAGCACTGCAGTGTGAATTTTTTTTAATGTAAAACCATAATTTAAAAATTTGGACAATTATTTAATAATTCATGAGACATTAGATTTTTCCCAATTTATTTTAATGATGTTTACATTTAATTTAAAATAAGTTCACCGCATCCTAAATCGACTCTGTGATTTTTTAGAAAGAACTCATTTTTAGAAATATCTAACTTCTTTGGGATACCTGAAGAACGTCCTATTATGGCTTTTGTTTGTTCAAATTATTTTCAAAGCAATGTAATTTCAAATCAATTTCTGCGATGAAAAACTTTATTTAAGTGAGAAAAACCTTTCCTATATAAATGTTTTTTCAATACATGTTAAAATGCAATTGAAATTACATTGATTTAAGGGATATTTGGGGAGATTCGTCACATTTGTCACATATAAATAAACCTTTTCATAGTAGAAATTGATTTCTTTTTAAATCAGCCCATAAATAAATCCAATTTGGAAAGTAAAATGTAAGTTATTGCATTTTCATAAGCTATTTCAGAGAACAAATGTTTTGCAAATATACTTTGTCAAAACAAGTTTAGCTTGCCTCTACGGTCATTTCAAATATTTAACATATGTGCTATTTATTTATTTTGAAAAATAAACAATAGATGGCGCTACTATGTCAAAGAATCGTTAACACTATGAGCCACGTTTTTAAAAATTATTAAGTTTGAAATTAAAATTCCGACGGCAAGATTGATTAGAATTCATGAACTCTATTGTTTCCCAAATCTCTGTTTCTTATCAATAAACAGGATTGTCAGAGTAGGCCTAAGCAATGGCGTTTAGGAATGACAATTTTTCAGGTTTTTACGAGCTCCACTTCCGTGTTGCACTTGTGTTACACTTTTGACTTTTTATGTTAAGAAAGACATGTATGCTGCCAGATCATAACGATAAAAAAAAACATCAGCCGAATGTCAATTCGGAAATTTGCAATGACCGTGCAACAACAGTCCCACATTTTCATTTAGCCGAAATATCTGGCTAAAAAAAATCAAAATAAACTGCGAGGTACTGATGCAAAATGATTTGAACTTGGGTCACGAAGTGCATCCCCACCAAACAACCACCATGACAGGGCACATTTAACGATGAGTTAAGACATTTGAAAACCGTCTGATATGTTTCCAGTTCACAAGATCACGTAGACTATTTTCCTTGAAAAAAATAAACCGATACCTGGTGATCACTTAGTAAATATAACTCAATACCAATAACATTTCAAACGAACTCGAAATTTAGCACTATTTGCAAGAGACTATAATTTGTTTTTAATTAAACAAGCTATTTAAACTACGCAAGTCGTTTCTCAAACCTGGGTCCGGGATTGGCCCAGAAGCCAAAGGAGAGGAGCCGAATATTTTCAAGGAGCGCCACCTATGTTGCAATCTCAGCACCTGTTAGGGGGTTCCACTTACCAATAGTTGGGTCCGTTTTGCCCCAGCCAGCGACGACGGCCATCTTGCCCTTGGCGTCCACCCTCATTTCGCCATTGGGCAGACAAATGGGCAGAATGTTATCCCTGAACTGGACTTTTCGATTGAGCCTGAGCAAGGCCAGGTCGTAGCGGTCAGGTTGGGTCAGCATGTACATGAAGCTGGGATGAATGCGCTTTTCGGACACCCCGTAAACGTCGTTGGGCAGTGGCTCGAAATAGCGTCCAGTGTCCTGCAAATCGTGTTCGCCCAATATCACAGATATTTGACCCAACCTAGCACTAGGATATACAAAAAAAAATGGATACAAAAAATTTGGTATAAAAACAGAAGATAAAAGCATAGACAAAATTGGGCTGGGAATTAAAGGGGGGGCAGGTAATTTGGAGGCTTTATTAATACTGTGAACCAATTCTGGTCGAAACCGGAAGTGGGCATTTTTCACCATCATTTCACGCATATTTAAAGAGATTAATTGGCTTTTATTTCGTTAAGTGCTGCGTATTTTACGCTAAATTCAGAGATCCATGGCAGGCGGGATGTTATTTTTTGGGGAATATCGTCTGCACAATAAAATTTTATTTGGAAATGCTAAGTGCTCTATAAAACGTTCATCTGATATGATAATCACGATTAAATCGAACACTTTCCTAAAAAGTGTAATGTTTTAAACAGACCGGAAATTAAGGATTTCAAAAAAATAGCCAGAAATTCAACAAAATTAAAAACACCAAAACCATAATTGTTTAAACATATTTTTTCAATCTAATTTTCTTTTCTTTAAATGTATTAAGAAATGTTGTCTTGAAAATTTCGTAAACTTCTGCAAGTCTAAAATGAAATGGGTTGGAAAGAAAATTAGTCTTTAATTTTTATTTATCAAATCTTCTAATGGTCAACGTCAAAAAAAAGTGTTTCTTGGAAATATAGCATTGAAAATTTCGATGTTTTATGCAAACTGAATATTACAGCATGGAACGGAATGTATAATATTTTTTTAAATTTTGGCTTTTCTTTTTCAAGTTTAATGTTTTATGTTATTCTGCCGCAACAAGTGGTCAAGTGGATACCGCCTAACGTCCAGATAAATAAGAAAATCGGAATATCCACATCAACAAATTTCCCGAAAACCAAGGATTTTTGGGGAAAAAAACCTGTAATTATGACACGCACTATTACCCGTGGATGATATCTATTTTTTTAAATTATACGTTCATTTATGAGCTGATAGGTCAGTATTTCCCACCTTATGGGCCGTGACCGTGAATACGTGGTTTCCACGAATGAACAACATATTAAATGTTTTTCACAGACTTAGAAATGCTTAAAATATGCTGGAAAAAAATACTCACTTGCGAACACAGTGCGCCGCTGTGGCAATATAGAAATTATTGAGAAGTACTCCGCCACATTGTTGTCCAGAAATCCGTATATGTGCCTTAGCGTAAGAAAAAACATGGTTTTATTCAATCATTAGTAAATTATATCTGGAAATTAAAAGGTTCAGGGCCGTGATCTAGCATTCACAAAGGTGTTTTTGTTTCTGTTTTTGTGCAAGAAAGAATACAATTTCGTGCTCGAAATCGACTGCAATTGCACGAAGTTGAACTTTTAAAAAGAATAAAAATTTAACTTTTTTGAGAGGGAGAAAAATGGTCAAGAACCTGACAAAAATTGCGGCTTTGCTAATGTTTTTTTTTATCCTAGTTGTGTTGTAACACAATGCAGCTATATTTCCCAAAACAAATTTCTGAAAAGAAACCTGCTAAATTCAGGTTAGCACTAGAAATAGCACTGCAATGGTTTAATGAAATAGCTTTTGGTGAGGCTGGATTTTCATCAAAGATAGTTCCATTAACCGGAATATTGTTATTAAAATCATTGATTTTCCATTGACTATTGAAGGAACATAAATGTTTTAGCGTTTATTTTTTAAGCAAGTGCTGTGTGTTTTAGCATAAAACATGTTTTAAAGATTTGGTCTTTTCAAACATTTTAAATACGTATAGAGGGATCCATTTTAGAATACCTTTATTTTCATTGATGTTAAACGTTTTTAGCATGACCAAAATATAATTTTTATTTTAAAAGTAAATAAATGCATCAGTATTGTTATTTTCCAAAACTGTTCACACAAAGTACTATATGAACACATTTCTAAATACAGACATTTACAGCATAATGATCTTTTTCTCATAGTACTCTTTTAATACTAAGTTTTAGGGAATAGTGTATTTCAAATTATAAAGAAATCTCATTTCTAAACTAACATTTAGAGAAAAGTTAAAATATTTTCAATATCATACACATGTATATTTACAAAAAGATTTATAAAAGAGATTTTTTTCTAAAAGAACTTTTTTAAATATCCATGCTCTTAAATCTATGATGACCACAAGATAACTATTGGATTTCCTACGAGTGTGGTCCGTTTCTTGAAAAACTTGAGACAATTACGTCAATTACAAAACAATGATTCTTATCACAGGTCAATTTGACCACAAGCTGACCGTTTGCGGCTATGCGAGCCTCTACAATTTTCACGTTTCTACTAGTTTTTGGTCACGACTGCTATCTCAAATGTTCTTAAAAAAATCCTCAAAAAAAAAAACGATTAAATGGTATCAATTATTCATGAGCACTCATTTTTTGTGAGGGCAAAAAATCCTTATAAAACTGCTCTTTTTTTTTAGCCATGACCATTTTTTCTGACATTTTTGACATATCTGACATTTTAAGATTGATGGAATCGTAAAACCAGAAAATGTTGTCTTAAAGAAATTGGCTGCCAGGGGCCTGACTTTTTGAATTAACACCTTCGACCGCTCATTTACATAAAAGCAGCCTGGTCAGGCCAAGAGGCAAGCATCACCCACGCGGGTACTGTACCCGCCAAAGATCCACCCAGACAAGACTCCTTCCGCATAGGTTTTACTCCAGTTTGTTTGAACACCATTATCGACTATAGAATAGGACTTTGTGGGGGATGGTTAGGGGGACTAACTTTTTAATGTGCACTTGGTACACCGAGGTCATGTCGCACCTTCAAAATGGCACCCCCTGTGCCACGGTCGCATTCGAGACGCTCTTGAAGTGACCAGGAAAATACATGTATGTACATGCAGATCATTATTAAACTAAAGCCACGCAAATAAATCACCTCAATGCTAGTTCAATGAATTTTCTAGGACCTACAATACTTTCGATAACTAGTGATAAATATGGAAGTTTTCTAAACTTTCTAACGACTTAACGGAATCTATACCAATATGCTAATTTAATTCAAAAGCTTGTGTTTTAACATTCCCATTTCGAGGTGTTTTTCAAAAGTTGTTGCACAATAAGGGTAGCAATTTTTATGGTGATAAATTTATCGTGTCTGGAATTGTTTTGTTTAATAAGTTTGTTGTTTTATAAATTATGCAGCGATAAAAGAAAGTCATGCAAATTAATGAGTTCTCAAGGATCTAAAATGTGTAGCTTGTATTTTTAACACATTCTAATCAAACGTATCATTTAATGAACATTATTTTAATTCATTTTGGGGAAAATTGCAAGCTTTATAAGAATGATATTTTTCGCTGTTATAAAACTAAATAACCTAAACGTTAAATTAATGACTTGTCAATGACCGAAAATGTGTTGAATAACTTATAGGTTTCAACACACTCTCATTTCAAAATGTTTTTAATATTGTTGTGAAAAATATACAATAGCTCAAATTATTTTTTTTGAAATACGTTTAGTATTTTTATAACTTGTCGAGTAATTAAACAAATGGCAATTTAAAAAAATGCTTTTCTAATGACTTTTCAAGGACCTAAAATTACTTTTACGGATTTGTATGTTGCATTTTTAACACATTCACTTCAATACTAACCAGCCATGGGAATTCGGCAAAGGAAGCAGTTTCACCTCCGATAATTCGTTTGCTAATGGACATTTTTTGAACACCGCATTCTGAAAGACAAAAGGATTAGGCAGCAGTAGACTTCCGGTCAGCTCAAGCTCTCCTCATCGACACAGAAAGGCTCATAAACGCATGAATTCGATTAATTAGTATGGAAACAAATAAGACAATGTAAAAATTGCGTTTTGTTTTCACCTACTGATATGATTGGCCACGTGCACGTCGTGCCTAGGGGGCGCCATGACAGCGGGAATTCCCTTAGGGACGCAACAGGTGAACATCCAACTGTTACCACACTTGTTGAGAAACTGAGCTCCTCCCCACCAGCAAAACAAAACGAAAGTACAGCTGTATTGAGCTCCATTGTGGTAACAGGAATTGGGCACCCCGAATAATTCGGGAAAGATTCTCGCTAAAAATATAACGAAAAAGAATAATCCGAAATTGAAATGAAAACAGCGAAACTTGACAAAGCTTAATGCCAGTCGATATGTAGCCCAGATTAACTCAAAATTCATGTTTTAAATAAATGTTATAGCCAATCGAAACATAAGCACATGTGTTTAAAAAAAACATTAAAAAAACTGCAAAAAATATCTGCATTATTATTTAAAAAAACATTGAAAATAAATAGGTACACAAAAAAGATATGCACGATTGGGTGTGTGATTTTAAAATTTGAAATTTAAAATATAAATAAATAAATTATTAAAATCAAAATTCGTATTGTTAATAACATGCAATAGTGAATTGAAACATCAGCATATGTATCAATTATACAAGCATAAGCCTATCGTTGCTTTAAATAAAAATAAAATAAAACATTTTGCGTAACGAAATTTCGGGATTAATTATAAAGGAACCAATAAATATTACCATTTTAATGATAATAAGAATATAAAATAAAGGTCCCTCTAAAGAAATTGAAAGATGCAATGACCTCAGAGTGACCTTCTGGGTTTGAGTTTTACCTGCGGGTCTGGAGGAGGCGGCGGCCGCCGATTCGGGCATCAGGAATAAAACCCAGTAGAAAATCAAAGTTCTCCATGGGATTTCGCACATCGCTTAACGAAGGAAAAACCTGGGAAAAAATAATAATGACGAAATAAATTAAAATGGAAATGAGAATAGACATCAAAGTGGCTGAGAGAAAAACGAGCAGTGAAATAAACCTTCAAAAAAATTTCAGAAGGAAGTTGTTAGAAGATGGGGTGGACGAAAACTTATCAAACTTTATTAAATTGGCTTTTATGGTCCACTTAATAAGGCTTTTAATTGGTTTCTTGCCCGATAAATTAGATTATAAATGTCCTCCACAATTTTTTTTAGAAATTAACTCATGACGTCAACAATTGCCTCTGTGTGAAATTTCGTTCTATTCTAGCAATATTAGTTATAAAAAAGGGTTCTAATTTTTCGTTTTTAATCAATAAAGAATAGTAAAATGAGTAAAGAATTAATTAATGGAATAATTAATTGTCCATTAATTTTATTATTTTCATTTTTAATTAAAACGCATTTCTAATTATGTTTACTTATTTTTTTAATAAGATAGCCAGTTTAAGCATAAACATAGATGGAACAACTTGAAATGGTTAGTTTTATATCGCGAAAATGATTGGAAAAAATTCTTTATAATCTTTCTAAAAAATATTAACAGCTAGCAATAAGAATTAATACAAATGTTACGACTTCATGATTATAAAACATTTGAGTTTTTTGATATGAGATAGTCATATAATAAGTGATACATAGTCATTTAATATGACAACCGAAAAAATACTGACAATATTTTTTCATCATTTAGAAATAAGTCTACATAAATCGCTTAAAATAGTTTAATAATTATAATTATTACTGCTACTTTTTTCAACAAAAATCATTAATAAAGTCCATAATTACTGAACACTCGTAATAACTCGTACACCATCCAACTTTAATTTTTAAATGCAAGATAATGGAAAATTAGCGTTTCCACTACTTTTAAATTACTTATATGTACATGTTAACTAACTTTAAAAATACAAATAAATTCCTCAGCAAGCTTTAAAAAATGATTACATTTATTACATGTTTAAAATTTAAAAAAAATCCATAACGAATCGAAACTTTTTGCAAAAATAAATAAATCGTTTTAATCCCCTCATCATTTACACAATGCTTTACACAAATTCAACATGCCAAATATGTGCAAGAATTATCTCAAATATACAGCAATCTTAAATATCTGAAAACCCCACTTTCAGATCCTTTTCAAAAGTTCTTTTTCTTGGCCACCTCAACATCACTAATCTCGTGTAAAATCCGAGTTTAGTACGTTGTAAACGCAGCTTACTTTCTGCTCCCAAATCTTATCTTCTTTCAAAAATCTGGGTTTATGCAAGAAAATAAACCTCTTACAACGAATTTTCTTCATATATCGCTAAGGACCGGATGTAAAACAGCGTGATTTATCACCAAAATCTCGAGGTTTTATTTTCAAAACTCATAAATCCGCTCAAGATTCCATCTGATTCAAAAGCCTCAGAATTACCAAAGATGGCGTCTTGGGTAAAATTTCATAAACTTATTTTTTTTTTCTATGTCAGATAGAGCGATTCCAAGGGCAAACTTTTGCAAGTAGGCCTCAGTGATGTGACTCGCATAAATTTGGCGAAAAATAAACTAGATTCGGTGCTGATGAACCAGAATCAATGTGAACTTTTGTTCTGGTTCCGGTATGGCGTCTCAGGAGTGCACTTCCACATCGCATTAATTGGGTGATGTTAACTGCGTGCGCACATTTTAAACACTCCGTGAGACGGTTAAGATGCATACCGTATGGCACCCTGATCAAATAGATTAATCACAAATTTCGGTCAGATGAATTTTAAGCAGCACGAATCGGGCCAGCGTTTGAAGTTGGTGCAATTATTTTGCGCCTGACATGAACTTGATTTTGAGCGAATCGTAGCTAATCACTGGTGTATTTGACACGTATCAACACGTTGAGAAAAACATTTACGTTTTGGCTAAGAAACGTTTGACTGATAAGAGGTCAAAAAACCCCAGAGTAAGCATGAGAGTAAGTGTATGCTAGAAATCAAGAAATGTGAAAACGTATTTTGTAGATGTCCACCATTCTTATTATAATTGCTAGATTTCTTTAACCCATTGTATTTTTTATTTGAAAAAACCGTATTCCCTCATAATGAAGCCTCTGAAGATGGACTTTGGAGGTTGCGTAACGATTTTTTTAACTCAATTTTTTTTCCTAATTGACGGGACATTTTCAAATTATAAGAAAAATCAGACTCAAGTGGACGACCAATTCTACACGGATAAAAATAAATGTAACAATTATAATAAGTATCAGCAGCAAAAATGTGTGAGTAAATGTTTGGCATGTGAGCATCCTTTTAAAGTATGCAGGAATGTCTTCAAGAAAAACTATTTAGTATCCGGTGACTTTGGCGATTCCACTACATATCACTATATGCATTGTATGCTGATATCGCTAATGTTATCATTGTTATGTTACTAAGCATGCAGATACTGATATCAGTAGTCCAAAAAACAATGTCACTATATATGGTGATATCTGTGTAAAATTATCATAGAGATTTCACTAAGCATACTAATGTCAAATGTAAAAATATATATATTGATATCAGGGCATATTATTATAAGTTGGTCATCAAAGTATCAAATTATGATATTGGTACCACGCATCCCAACATTTTTTATTATCCATACTCCCACTTGAAAACGCATCTAGCTTCACTTTTTTTTAAATAGTTATATTTTTAAAGATTGGTGTACATGTCTTTTCTCTTGAAAAATCCCAGCGCTATCTATGAATGATTTTGGTTAGCATGATACACTGCACTTGAATTTCGATAGCATTTGGAGTGAATGCATCTCCAAAACTTTGCATTTTCTATAAATTCTAACCATATTTCACTGTAATGCTATGCATAAACCAAAATCATTTTAGAACAGCTCAATGACAACATGATGCTTGCAAAGTAAGAACTCTAAGTACCAATAGGGCTGAATGAAATGATTCAATGCAACACAGGTTCTCATTACTTTTAGATTCAAGATGGCTACCAGGGAGAGGTACATGAAAGTATGTAGGGTAAAACAGATACCAGACACTCAACAAGGTCACTCGTGGACATCAATTTTTTTCTTAAATCTAATAAGAGAGAAGACTGCTTTAAACCTTTGTGTGTCTTATGCAGACAGCAGACTATTCCAAGGGTTGTTTGATTTCAAGAGGCCATTTTAAACGTCTTTCAGGTCAGTGGCTACAATGGGAAGTGCCAATCAAACGGCGTATTAACAATGGTCCAGAGCAAATGCAAATTGGGATGGAAATTGACCACATGACGCGCAGGGAGTGAAATAAACCCACGAAGGAAATGTTACCCGGACGCCAAACAAAGGCTACACTCGCACATTGCGAACATTTTGAAAACAATAACCTTTGTGTGCACGGGGGTGGGGGTTAAACAAATTGACACACAAGGCGTCCGAAAAGCCAACGAACGGAGAGTTTGGATTTATTTCCAGAAAAAAAACACGTTTAGGACACCCTGTACACGGATTTTAAATGGACAATGAATGGCGGATCTGCTATCAGCTATTTTGATTGAATAATCAACTTCCACAAAACAAATACATGTGCATAAATAGTGAAAACTTGTTTTAAATTCGAATTTTAATTATTCTACAATAAATATGTAGTAAGTATGCAATGTTTGGTGTGCGTGGGAAATTATAACTAAAACCTGCATTTTTAATTATTTAAATTTCTTGTTTCGTGAAAAACTAAACGGACGAGTGATTTAAATAATGATAAGAAAATTTAAGGTCAGTTTGCTTACCGTCGTGACGCAATAATAAACGTTTTACTACTTCCACAACAGAGTACACAACAATGTTCTAAATTATTACAAAATTATACACTGTATTTTAATATTTATTTTTGTGGTAAAATAAATCTTTCTCATGCTTTTTCTTCCATTGTTCGAGTGCATGTCTATAGGCTCACCCTCGGAGGGGTGAATGACAAATCTGAAGGATGTTTTTTAAACTATTCTTTATTTCAACAAAATAAACTTTTGAAGAATGTTTAAATAATGCATGGTAAGTGAAAGGCTCTTTGTGCGCAAATTTATATACGGAATGGGGAAAATATCCCAAAAGAGAGCAAAGATTTGGTTTCGAGAGACTAAAGAGGCCTTGAAGTGAGAACATTGGTACAGACATCTAAATATTTAAATTTCAATAGTCGATTCCGCTTAATCTGGACACATCCGGACGGAGGCGTTTTGCCCCAATTAGGCGGCTGCCCAGAATATGCGAA
>JAQIXS010006105.1:0-11325 GCA_034700785.1 Rossiulus vilnensis
ACTGTATTCGCATATATATATATATATATACGAATGCATATATATATATATATTCATATTTCATATATATATATATATATATATGAATAAAAATGTGATATAATTTTGGCTACCTTTTCGCTAAGATTATTTGATTCAGAACGTGAATTTGAAAGCTGAAAATAAGTAATCATTAAAAGGTGGACTGAACTTTAACTGTATGATTTTTTATTGCCTGGGTGTATTATTTAACTGTTAAGCCTAATGCAAAATTGTCAATTTTGAATCTTACCTGTTGTTATGTTGTTAAATTACGTATAATTTAAAATGCCCTTCATAATTATCCTACATTTACGACTTTGTGAGGTAAATATAATCAAACAAGTGTATATATTTTGCTATATTATCACATTCGATTTTTTGCTAAAGTCAATTTATGACTGCTCACTTTATTGCAAATATAAAGACAATTTTCTATAATACAAGTTACCGGTAATGTTTCATAGTTTCTTGGAGTGAGCATACAGATATACACCCTGTATGTACATTTATGGCCATATCTGTAAATATGTTGACGTGAATGGACGTAATGGACGTATGGACGTAAATGGATTTTATGGACTAATATTAACAGTATATGGGCATTTTCCGATATGAATTGGCTTGTAATATTATGGCCATATAAGTAAATTTGTGGTTAATTTCTGGTGACCACAAAATGACCAAACAAAATCGGTCACCTTAGTCAGGTGGTCAATGTATCGAAAAATGTTTACATCTTAATTATTTTATCTTAAAACAAAGTTCATTATTATCAGTTTAATTAACAATTACATGTACTTAATTACATTAGGTTCTTTATGAAAAGTTTTATTATGATTAAGAAGTTGTTTTAATTTAAGTGTGTGGGTTTGACTTTGCTGATATTACACTGAAATCACAGGTACATAAATTTAAAAAGTAATTTCTGCAATCATTATTGATCTTATAGCGTAGAAAATTTGCATTGTAAATTTTAATCAGTAAAGAAAACACCACTAATATGGTGCAATATTATATGTACTAAAACTTCGTTTTAAATTACATGATGGAACATACAATCTAAAAATAAAGTTTTGAAAATTGTCGAAACAACTCATAACTTATAATGGTTACACATAGGCCTATGCACTTCAAGGGCAATTTTTCCATAGGCACATTTCCCCAACTGAATTGTATTCATGCGCTTAAATGGGTTTCCTCAAAAAGTGGTCAGTGGTCAAATTAGGCAGGTGGTCAATATTTATAAAAAAAAATTACATTTGCACGATAGGCTTTTTCAAGGGACCCTGAAAAATAGGTCAATGTAAGCAGGTGGTAAAAGTATCAAAGTTGTCAGATTCCCAGGTTTCACTGTTGCTATTTTGTATCAACGTAAAACTGCAATGATATAATCTCTTACAAGCATATATATAGCACACTGCAAAAAGGGGTTAGGCCTATTCATTTAGAACGAAAATGGAGTAAAGCTGGGTAGGGGGTCAAAAAAGTCGACTTTATGATGGACGGTCCATTACACGACTGAATCGAACTGAAAAATGGGCAAAAGGTTGCGCGCTGATGCGAATCGCGTGACGGTCCTGTTTTCTGACAGACGCCTAAATCATCGATTTGATGAAGTTCGGGACTTTCTTCAGAGCATTGCCACAAATCACTTTGCAGGATCGTCCAATCTCAGCAGGCTAGCGCCACGACGTCGAACGACTGCGACGATAAAACCAAGCTTGCGGAAAAATGCAAAATGGATGCACTTTTGATATGCGTGCCATTTTTGATGAGGTCCATAAAAGCCCCTGTAAGGATTTCGGGCGCCAGCGGGGAATACTGCGCATTATTCTATCGTTCTATGGACCCGGATTTAGGAACCAAAGGCCAACTGGAAAGGTCGCTTTTTAGACTCGTGTAACCCCACCAACAGAACAGTAAATGGTCTAGAAAATATTAATGCCACACGTAACTTTCTTGTACTGAAATAAAGTTCCCTTGATACATTGGGACCTTGTAGTAAGTTATCGTCCGATTTGAGGATGTGCATTTATGACGTCCGAGTTGTAGGGAAAGGAGGAATCTGCCAAAACGTGACGATGGAAAGGAAGAGGAGACGGCAGAAAACATGCGTTACCAAGCAACTTCCACAAACATTCCCAATTCATTCTGTGTAGGAATATATATACATGTATATCAATGTATATATATATATATTGTCATAGCATTCAATTCAAAACTAAGTCTACCTAACTACCCTGATGAAGACATCAGCATGTGATTCTATACTGATATCATAATATATATAGTGCTTTTTGGGACTACTAATTTCAGTATGGTTGTGATATCACTATATTTTTTACTAATACAGTATTAAGCAAAATGAGTACTGTAAAAGGATGTGACACTCTAGAAGGCGAATGTCTAAAAATAGTTCTAAGATAATAGAAATTCACTTTTCAATGATGACGATGACCATAAGAATGCTGTTTTAACCGTTGAATAGAAAATAAAAATAATAACATGAGTTGATGAATTACACCCTCTACCACATAGGCATATCATTACTGACAGTAGGGACTGTAGGACTGAGTTAAATTGAATTAAAACTTTGAATCAGGTTAGGAAAACAGCTGTAGAAGAAGCATTGAAATGATTAAGAAGTGCAAAAACATTAAAAACAGGAATTAAAATAATTTTTTTATTACAGGGTGTTTAAGAAATGACGCAACTCTGAATATAAGAGCAAAGCTAATGCGCATGTATATGTTATGCCATATCTTACTCCAAAATTCCATTTTTTTTGAGAGATCTCAAAAGTGCTGTATTTTCAGAACAACCATCATGCACTTAAAGACTTAAAGGCGTACATTAAAAGAAAGAAACGATTCTTCAATATTGCAAATGCCGTGAAATGGGTACGAACCAGCATCCAGGTTGTGAGACACCACTTTCAACATCTCTTGTAAATTACCATTTAATTTGTCATGTACAATATCATGTTTAAATAAACAATTTTAATGGTTACATCCGGTTCAAAATAGAGAACGTATTGCGACCTCATTAAAATTATGATTTAAAATGTGCATGCGCATCAGTGCTGTACTCTCATTGTGAGGATTGTTATTTTTTAAACACCCCATAGTATTAAAGTGTGTGCTCTAAACGCGTCGTTCTTGGTATAATACGTTCAAACCGAAATTTCTGAACGCTTTCGGCTGCCGAAACGGGTTAGGATTTTGCGGTCTAGACAGTGTCAGGACAATCCGAACGGGATCATAACTCGGGATGTCATCCCGTGTTCTGGCAACACGTTTGGGCGGCCGAACGGGTTCCGATGACGTAACGGCAGTGTTACCACTGAACATTTCCCACTCTATATCTGCAGCATACAAGCCCCTATTCAGTGGTACTCTTGCTGGCGCGGAAATCTTCCAACCGATTGTCTCTCGGAACCAGGTAACCAGAGAAATCTTTCACGTTTATTTAGAAGCAAAACCCATTTTGTAAAGTGGCTTTAATTTCTGTCCAGATTATGCATTGCAATAACGATCCCTGTGAACTTTACACACTCGCTCAAACGATCCTCAATTAAACGTTACTAGTCTAGTGGCACCCTGTATAACAGCGCAGTTTCCCATAATGCACTGCACATCCCGTGAATGCGATCTGAACACCCCTCATTTTATATTGCTTTTCGTGCTCGCGTTTCGATCCCGTTCGGCTAAACCGAACGCGTTTGGAATCCTGTCTGAACGAGGTATTAGGATAAAGGATGTCCTGGGATTTTCATGATTTTTAGACCACTTTCCGCAGCTGTCCGGTTTTTATTACCCCTCTCTCCATGTCCGGTCCGATTTGAAAAATGCTTTCACACAAATTTATTTACATGTATGTGCATCGGATGAATAGTGATACCTATCATTAACACAGTCAGCAGTAAAGCAAAATATTATTTTGTTTTCCAGTTTTCAGACAGTTTCACCCATTATGAAATTCGGAAATTTCGGCTGACTATCCGGGCGTCCTGTTTTCTTGAGCAGCCCTCTTACCTGTCCGGCAGTGTCCGGTTTTCGCAAACCCCTCCCCTCTCCCTTCCTCGGACGTCCTTTATGGATGATCCCTTACCCCATCATGTAAAATTACCATCATTGTACTGGCAAGCAATCTATTTCAGTTTACCTTACCATATCATCATAAATGACAATACACGATCATGCATGTTAAATGCCATTACTGGCAGACATTCCAATACCGTTTACCTTGCTGTAAGCACATTCTTTATATATGTACATGTATGTTATGAGCGTTATAACTGGCATGTCAAACGCTTGCCATTAACATCTCAGTTTTTGATATTTTTAACATTTCTTCGGGAAACATCTACCTAAAATGTGATTTGTTGTGTGTACAAATACCCCATAATAGCTTGGCATTATGTAGTTTTGGCCTGTGCTAAACACTCAAACACGTTCCAACAAAATAACGAGAAAAGAAAAAAAAAACGTTAAAAAAATGCAAGGCATCATGCAAAAGTTTAAAATTTGTCCATTTCAATGTCAAAACTGATTTAGTTCAGTACCCCCTCGTACAAGTATTTGGTAAGCAAGCAAATGAGCAAAAAATGGACGCTTCTCCACTATTACGTTTTCATGCGGGTTATACTTAGCGCAGAATTTATGGCTCCCAATGCATCTTTGTAAACCATTATAAATCTTCTCAAAAGCATAAATTAGTTTGAACGGCCATTAAACATTTCCAGCATCTCAACCCTTCAGCAGTTTTTCAACTCCAGTAACGTAAATTACGACTGTCAAACAGTGCGGTCCAATTCGTGCTTCCAATACCGGTGCATATATTATTACCATTTCCTTTCAGGCAACTGCCTGAAATATTGCCCATATTTCCCAATTAAGAGAACTAATACATACGGAAGGAATTCGGTTTGGAATCTGTAGGACTCGAAGCTATTCATTTTGACATGTTATAATTTCATAAAACAAATGCAGTGGATATCGTTTTCAATTAACCTGATTTAAAGATTAATGTATCTTGAGGATAATTTTACTTCGCAAAAAACAAGACATCCTTTATTTTTCTCGAAACAAGTATTTGCATGTCAGTGTTTTTTAATTTATTTTTTTTTATCTTATTTTCTTTCTTATAGCCTAGAAAGCAATATGTTCACATTTTGGCCTGTTGCAAGTTACTGTATTACATATCAAATAAATGTTTGTCAATGCATGTGCATGCAATCAAAATGCGACCAACATAAGTGCCAATCTCCTAAACATTTTGCCCATGGCGATCCCTTCATTACATATTTAAACATATTTTGAAAGCTTGCAAAATTCCATCATTAATTTGCGCTTAGTTCTCGAGTTAACAAGAATTTCTTATACAGAAACCCAGAAATGGGTTGCTTCGCTTTTCTATACAAATTCTTGACCATTCCCAACCAATTGCTTCCCTAACCCGATTTCTAAACAGTTTCCTGTGGAAATGTAAATGTAACATGTTAAATCAGGTTGAAGTTTTCCCATCCCTCCATATTTCAAAATCCTGTTGGAATTCCATCGTGGTGCAGTTCGCTCCAAATTTATGGCACGGTTATGACCAATACCATCGCGTGATTTCAACTGCAAACAACATGCACGTTCCAGAAAAGAAAAAAAAAATTGCATGTACTTCGTTTGCGTGCATCGAGTATTTCCATATCGTCCCCTCTGACAACTACATCAAATTCGTGACTTTTGGACCACCCTGTAGTCCCTGCTTATCACGAAGCCAGGTTTCGGCCAAGGAGGCTAGATGGGAATTCGTAAACAATGCAGAAAGGAGGGGGAGGTAGTGAGTGGGCTCTCCTCTCCCCCAAAAAAAACACATTAAATAAAAAATAAGAGGTTCATTTGGTGCGTTAGCCTTTGGCGACATTTCGGGACAAATTTGCGGTGAGGCGGACGCCATATGGGGCCAGTTTCCCGCTCAAAATTAGGCCAAAACCCATGAAACCCCTCCTGAAACGGGACGGGTTTGTCAGAATTCGGAAATAAGGTTTCAGCGCTGATTTGCCTAAGCGAGCCTGACGCTGCCGATGGGATTTGACTGCAGATTAGGGTTATCTGACGGATTATTATTTTTTATTAAAAAAAGCTTAGGCTGAAATACTGATTGCACGCGAACGCATTGTTCGTTTTCCGGACATCGGGTGGCGCCATCCTTGATTGGCTTAATCGCCGATTAAATCCACTGCTAAGCCGAGATAACAGCTGGAGTGCGAGAACGTTTTCTTAGCACCACTGATGCCGTTTCGTTCAACGCGAAACCGGGACATGTTCTAGACACCCGACACTATTCGACGAATGTTGGGGAAAATAGACAACCACAACATGTTCTAGAAACTTGGAAAAACGTTTGGAAGAAATATACCACAACATGTTCTAGACACTTGAAAAAATGTTGGGGAAAAATAGAAAATCAGAACGTGTTCAAGACACGAGAACTAATCGACGAATGTTGGAAGAAATCATCGCCAGAACATGTTCTAAACACGCCAGAGCATGCCAATCATTGCCACGCTAAACGTCTGTGGCTGAACCTTCCTAAGGTTAGTCACTAGCGGGCGTAGTTTTCGCATGCGCTAACTGCCCGATCTCTAATCGGCGAATGGTGCAACGCACCCGCCGTTACAGTGAGAGCAGCGCGGCGTTTGCGCCGTCATCATCGGTGATTAATGGCGACGATAATGACGAGAAACGACTAACGCCTACTTTAACGACCGATTACTGGCAACAAAATAGGGCAGCACGCCATAAGTCATGCCCGCCTTCGATCCCGTGCATCTCTTCGAGAGTGAAGAAAACGAAACGTGGTAAGGTACGAAAATGTCATACTGGTCAATCACTGCTCAAAAGAAAACACCACCGAATTGACTCTGTACCTGCAGGATGTAAATTGAACTTCTTTCGCCAGCTTCAGCGTGCAATTAAGATTCCTGGTCAACTCTGGTGGCGAAAGCCCCCTCAGCCTTCAGCGAACTGTGTGCGAAACGCGAATGCAGCACCACCAGAGTTGACGGGCGCCGGGCATTTAAACTTTAAAATCCCCCGAGCCAGTCGCCATCTTCGGCGGGGCCAAAGCAGCGACGTGGGAACGAATCCCGAAACGGAGCAAAGAAACGAAATATTGTATGTATTTCGCGCATGACTAAAAACGTGATGTTTCACAATAGTCGACATAAGAAATTACTAACAGTGGATAGTTAGGATAGACTTAACCTAGGATTAAACCTAGGATTTTTTTCTAGCATGTGGGGAACGAGTAATGATAATAATAATAAAACTATTCCAGAGATGGAAATGGAGAAGGGATACATTATCACTACATGTCTATGTAACCAAATTGATTACCTTTGCAACTACAGTGAGACAGTGGTGGATACATGAATGGGGGACTGGGGCCTCTTGACTCCCCCCCCTACCCAAATTGACTTGTACTAAACCGAATGAATTTTTTTCCCGAGAAAATTAGCCTCTTATGTCTCCCTTCCCCCCAACATAAAACCAAAATAAACAAGCTGAGATACACCACTGCAATGATAAAAGCCCTTCAACACAAATTAAAGTTCCACCTGCCTTTCGTCCACAATTCGACAAAGAAATAATGAGTTCTTTCTACTTTCCTCTCCCCCCTCCCAACCGAAAATCTGCAATGATACTTGAAACAACTCTTCTTCAGCACACATCAGCTTCACCTGCCTTTCGTCCGAAATTCACGATTAATTTCGAAATTTCCTACGCATAGCCTAAATTCTCAACTTTCCCAGAAGCGAACGTGGAAACGCTCCAAGAGTGAGCACGTGATTCGGAACGCGTTCCATTTCCCATGATCCAATTCGCGCTGCGGTCCACTGCGATTTTTCCCCCATTCCATTTTTTTTAAATCCAGGAGGAATGCGATTTTTCCTTATTCGATAATTTTCCTTATGGAAGGCTCGTACGCGATTTCGCCCTATTCGACGATTTTTTTAAAAAATCCATGCGGGGTTTTTAAAATCTGTGGAAATTCCACCGAACTGATGGAAAACGCGGATTAATTTCGCGTTCCATTTCCCATGATGCAATTCGCGCCGCGTTCCACATTTTCGAATTCCACGCCGCGTTCGGAATTTCGAACGCTGCCCTGCATTTTTGTTTCTTTTTTTTTAAATCCAGGAGGTGCGTGGCGCGATTTCGCCCCATTCGACAGCTTTTTTAAACTCCAGGAGGTAGGTTTTTAAATCTCGACCAGACGGAATCTGCACTCACCCCTGCCGTAGCCCTGCGTGTGCTTGGCGAAGCTGTTGACCACGGCCTCCACGGCCTCCTTCAGGATGGTCTTGGCCCGGGCGTCGGGCACCCCGTTCAGTCCGAGGGGCACCGCGGCCGGGGTGGGGGGCGGGGGGGCCGGCCGACCCTTGGTGCGGGTGCTGCCGTTGTTGTTGTTGCCGCTGCCCAGGTGGTGGTGGACGTGGTTCACGTTTCTAGGCTGCATGGCGGTCGCACTCATCGTCTTCAGCCGAAAACCTTTTCTGCTTCCTTTCCCCGGGTCCTTTCGGTTTTCGGAATGGGTTGGGTTGGAGGAGCGCCGGATGCGGGGAACTAATCCCGAGCGACTTTCCCAGGATCGGTAATTTCCGAAAGCGAGCGATCGTTCCCAACCAACATAATGGCGTGCACCTTTGCTAGACTGCGCCGGCACAGGAATCCCTTCTCGCTCAGACTGGTCCTCCTTGTGGGCAAGCCAAGCGAGTTCTGAGTTCAGCAACCCTCCTTCGACGCGCTCGCACCTCCAACCCCCTCCCCCCCACCTGCCTCCGCCTCGCCTGCCGAATGGCGGAGGCGCACGCACGGCCGACGCTGCCTGTGCTTGGCCCGGACCCTGGCAGTGCCAAGACCCGGGAGGTTCGGCAGGGGAGCGGGCGGGGATGGGGGGGGGGGAGGCGATGACGCAAGGCGATGGGTGGGATGGAGACCATTCCGAATTTGAAAATCACGTTTAGCGAAACGCAACATAGATGGCGCTGGCATCGCGGTGGGAGGCTCGATTCAAAAGCGTGCTTCTGGAGCCTATTCCTCGAACTGTACTTGTACAGGTATGGGGTGATAGTTACAAGTTGTGTTTCCATAAACAACAGTTGCAAGTAAATGTCGTCAAAGTACAAGGGGCGAGGGGCTAGCATCTCTTAAAAATCGGGTACACCTGACTTCAATGGGATTTCATTGGGACTTCGATGACTTCAGTGGCGATAGCCGTGGGACTTCAAGGACTTCAGGCTGACATTCAGTTCAATGATTTCAATAACTTCAAAGGGTGTTCCACTAATGTATCAGTAATAGCAGTTTGCATGTAGCAAAATTCCTGCAGGGGAACAGATACCCTGTGAATTGAGAAGAAGTCAGTTTTAGAAGGTATGGACTTGCAGAATGGCATTCCACCAATGAAGTCCAACTTGTATGTACACGTCGCACCTGTACTTCCATGATATCACCTGTAAGATATTGCTACTAATATACAATGTATGGAAAATCATACAATTCTTCCTCAAAGACGTTTTACTGAAATTACTGAACGTTTACTGAAATTTTTCAGTAATTAACCGTCATTGCTTGATGTTTCTTAAACAAAGTAAAATTCCTTCAAATCCGTTTTTTGAGTCATCGGGATTGATTTTGAGATAAATAAGTTTTGCAATATCACGCTAATAACTTGAAAAGTTACTTTTTTAATCAATCTTCCTACTGAATTTATGTACATGGTAGATAGCGTGTTATTTTTGAGAACGGCGACTCTTAAGGTAAAACATTTGGAGAAAAAAGTACTTCTAAGATGTTGCATGCATTTTTTTACATAATTTGCTCATTAAACACTCTTCTTCCTTTAAATGAAACATGTGTTATGTGGAATATTTCCTTCCAAATGCCTTCCGCAAGTCTTCCGGGATAAAACACGTTCTATCGAAATAAAAAAGGCATATTTTTAATGTAAATCTTTTATTTAAATGATCGTTTCCTGAAGTATAAATAAAATGAATGTCATAACTCGTTTATATGAGGTGTTCGTGGAGTAAATATACACCCAAAGTTATGCTAGCATTTTCCTACTTCCGGTTTGACAAACGTGTCCCTGACATGAAACTAGCAGTTGTCTAATTTCCAATCTGCAAGTGATAATTTACGGTCAAATTTAGGTTACGTTAGGTTGCATATTAAATAACTATTTCATCAATCATCTTTAACCCTGAAACGAAGAAGTTGAAAGTGAATCTCAAGAGATTGGATATTTTTGGACCATTTAGGCCGCCATCTTTATTCAAGAAGTAACTATCTCATATAGTCGTTAAATACAGTTTTTTTAGAGAATTTTTAATCCACATGCTGGCGATTTTTCGACCTCAATCCTTTTCGGGAAATATGGGGGTGGATATTGAAATACAGAAGTGTAGGTTGAAGCCAAAGGCTTTCGTTGACCTGCTTGGAGGAAATCTAAAAACTGCATATAGCATGCGATTTGATATGGCTTAAGTAAGGTTAAGTAGAATTTACACGGGTCCCTTGGGTTAATCAGTAATACTATTTCTAAATACATTTTTTGTATACAGCAGATGCGGGCAAAAATCCAGTAATCTAATTTTCATAGCAATTTCACCTAAGGGCATGTGTTTTCAAGAAAAACTTACATAGTGTTTCCTTTGTAATTCTTTAATAGAAAAACGCTCAAAAATTCATTTGCGATGACATGTAAGGGATGGTGAGAGTTACACCTCCGGCAGATATGGGACCCATGACCAGTTCGCTTCTTATTAAGTAAATGATAATTAAATAATCTAAAATCAAATCATTCATTTAAATTCATTGATGTTTTTGTGACATCGGAAAATGTTGGTGTTTGCTTTTAATTTATGAAAAAGATTACAATTTAATGAGTACGTGTTGTATAGTCTAGCGTTACAATTTGAGGGGGGAAATCTGCAATTGATAAATAATTATAAAAATGAACCTGTAAGAATTTATCTAACAAGTAGCATAGCAAGTAGAACATCCTGCTGTGCAAGTGGTGACTATTTTGAAGTTGCCCACATTGTGAGTTAGGGTTGCTTGAAATCCTAACTACGTAGCGTAAATCAGTGCGACCTGTTAACTGTTCACTTAGTTGAAGAATTTCTTTATTAAATGTGCAAATCAACCTGCTGAAAAATCTTGTACGACAAGGTTGACCTTAATGGTGATCATTTTACATGAATGTTTGCATCTGCAAAAATATAATGACATTTTCAATTTTCTG
>JAQIXS010006106.1:0-11321 GCA_034700785.1 Rossiulus vilnensis
AACAGTGTGTACATGTATACTGTATCTGTACGCCTTGAATATGAATAACTTGAGCTACTGTAAATGTTGTATATTGAGAAACATTGCATTCTGAGAGTCTAGGGCAGTGTTCCCCAAGCCCCGGGCCGCGGACCGGTACCGGTCCGTGAATCAAATGGTACAGGACCGCCCAAGGTACATGAAATTATTCTAATTGATTTAGCGTTCTAGTGAGTTATAATGTTAAATCACATTATATTCATTTTTTGGGTGTAACTGTATTTTATTTAAAGGCATGTATAAATACAATTAAATTAAAATTATTAAATCAAAACAATCTAAAATATAAACAATCAACGTCCCCCCCTCAGCGGACCGCAGTAAAATTATCAAACGTTGACCGGTCCGCAGCAATAAAATGGTTGGAGACCACTGGTCTAGGAGATCTGAGTCAAACAGGCAGTTCCTCTGCGCATGAATTTAACAGTTTTGAAGTTACGTGAATTCAAGGCTTTCGCAAAGATCGAATGAATTACGGCATTTCTTTTTCTTAAAATCTCAATGTAAGCATTTTTTTTCCAAATACAAAGTATCATGCATTGATTACATTCATTGCATATTCAATGACAAGTTTCTATCAAATTTTAGTGGTTAGTTGTGCACGTGACAAACTATGAATATGCAGTTCTTTAAATCAGCGCTCAATACTTGGGATAGGAATTCTATAAAATGCTTTTCGTGTTAGTTAACCAGGAATATATTAAGGGGCTTTATGGATTGCTCATTTGCATTTCTCCGCGTCACGTTAGCATTATGCGACGCGACAGCGTTATGCATTATTTGAGTAAACACACCTTGATCATAAACAAGCACGTTGCTATGGGATCTTGATTGTTGATATGGCAACCGGAAATGTGACCAGCATGTACAGTATATGAATTATATTTGTTGTAACTTACATTTACATGTATATACAGTAAAAATTTCAAATATGATATAAACTGTTCTTGCCATGAGTCCCTACAGATTTTTTTTTCAGATTTAACGGACACTACAAGTCATTAAAAGTACAATGTACATATACAGCTTGAACTACAGCTTACACGTACTTTATATTGCAATTCATGCTTTTACGTTGTTAAACATTTACTCGCAGTTGTCAGGAAATATTATCGTTTAAGCAAGGCCAATTTCGTTCTTTTTAAATTGTCAAATTGAGCAACATGTTTTTAATTTATTGGCAATACTGTTTTAAGTTCGATACATACAGTTTTCATGGCTACTTTCAGCAGTTTTGAATTAGCATTTTTTTCCATTTACTCTAAGTGAGCAAATAAAAAAAGTGTTAACAACGAAGTTTTACTTTGCATATACACTGTTTAACTTTTACACAAAGAAAATATCCGGAAAAAGGTGAGCATTTCCGGTAATCTTTATATGCACCGCACTTATGTTTAGATAAGTGGTGGTCGGCTCAAAAATATGTAAATCGGAAACTACCACTTACAATAAGACGGAATGCTTTAGGTGATATTTTGATAAAAACTACAGCTTGTCAGTTGCAGACAAAAACCTCGGTTAGTGCTTTGTACCCAAAAATGCTCTTGTAAACTGTCAACAGGAAGTTCGTGTGAACATTTCGAACCAAGAAATTCTTAGAAATCTAGTTTTAGAACGCATCACGAAATTGTATGAATGCTTTTCTTAATGAATTTAACGCGATTGATTGGGTTGATTCAACATTGAAGAAGGGCTTCGTTAATCCACCTGCATTTATCCAAGTTACATACGAGTAGGGCTCTCCACAGAGCGCCATAGCGAGTCTCAAGCATCCGCCATTTTTTATGTTCAATCCTTTGATTAAAAACTAAAGCGGCCAGCGCGACTTCCGCGTGCGTTTGATAGAAACCCTTAAAAAGAAACTAATTAAGAAAATGTTACTTTGGGAGTTTTCAAGCAAAGTTCAACATCCTGGCTGGCGAATGCGTTATCGTGCTGGTCATTATGCTCGCCGAATTCCTAGCGAACAATTTGCGAAGTTTCTAGTTGACAATTACGTGTAATTCCGAAAACGTGCGCTAGGATTGGGTAGATGGGGTAGGAAAACCAGAAACCCATTCGAGCCTAATGGATTAAGTTCGATAAGAGAAAAAAAGCAGCATTTTTCTACCTAATTTTGGGACAAAACCAGCCATTCATGCGCCAAGCAACCACTGGGGTGCGAAAGAGGCAGACCCAAAAAACGCAGCAAAAAATATGTTCAAATTTCAAGATTGGGGCACTCCATTTATGCCGTCAAAAGTCGAGAAAAAAGAAGTCAATTCGAAAACTAAAACGTTCTTGAAAAACTTCACATGACGTTTTCCATCTTTTAAAATAAGAAATAAAAATAATGAATAAAATATAAATAAAATGATATGAAACCATCGTATACCTGTAATATGCATTGTAAAGTACATTTGTAAAGTACATATTGACGTAAACCCCCAACATACTGTGCATGCATAAATAACTAATAAAATGATAAAATGGCCAAAGAAAAGTATACCAATTAATGTACCACAATTGAAGCGAATTGAAGCGAAGTACTAACTGTGGAGTAAGCTTCCAGTCTGTTGTCTGTATTTAAGACCGAATTCTTGAAAGAACCGTGCCAATTAAAATGTTATAACAATATTCCGTTATTATGCACTGCTTAATAACGGTTTTTTCAAATTTCTTAATTCTTTTTAATGAATGAACGGGATCTTTGGAAATTATCGACCAAAACTGTAGCCCTTGTGGATGACCAACAGAATTTAAGCAAAAATGCACCAGAGATATTTGCTTGGTGGACATGCTTTTGGGTCAGTCTTTAGAAATTGTTGTTGGCAGGCCGGGTGTCCAAAATTGAACAGGAGAGATTAAAAATATTTCCATCACAATATTCTTAAACAATTTTAAGGACTTACACAGTATATGCATGAGTAAAATCTAAACGGAGAAACTTACGAAAACTGAACTATCATCCGAAGGATAGGCTATGTGATAGAATGGTTATGATGAACATAGTTTGAGTGGCCACCAACAAATTGCACACTGGAATAATTTTGTTTAATTTTTTTTCCGTTTTTCATTTATAGGAAAAAAACGAATACTACAAAAATACTGAATAATACAATAATTGCCAGTATACTCCAACGCTGATATATCATTTTCCTTGCCCAAGCTCAAAACCAGTGAGAATAGTTGACAAAAATGTACAAAAATGTAGGAGCCATTCTACACCTTCTGTAGTACACGAGGAGGCAATGGCAATTCGGACACCTCTAGGCAGTGTGACAACGCAATGGTAATGTGCGTGGCACATACACCATTTTATGTTGCACAAGTTAATTAAATGTCAGTGGTGTACACCGTTTGGACTTGTTGTTTGAACGAAATCTGATTAGTGTTATCTATATATTTCACGAAACTATTCAGTTTTTTCCCTCTCTTGAAAAGTTGATATGTTGGTACTTAAAGCGCGAGATGGGAAGTTCGATCATACCATCATTATATTTCTTATTGAACATAATTTTCAGCAGGGTTCATTTTATGATGCCAATAATAATGATAGTCAATCAGGTTGTTCCGCCAACTCGTATCCACCAGACGATATCAGCTAGGACATAAATCTTTTCAGAAAAAACAACAACGTATCATGAACCACGATCGGCATATATAACGGCACCCACGATGTGTTTCATACACCTGTAATTTCATCAATAAGATACATGTAATTCTCAAATAGGGGGTATCCAATGGTATATAATATATACCATATAAAGGCGTGACGCAAAACATGGACGACTCCTGTTTGAATGCGGATAATGTCTTCAGGAGCAGTTAGTTTGCGGGTTGGTTAGGCGTTTCCTTGGCTTTTTCTGGCGCTTAGCCTCTGGTTTTTCATTGCTTTGTATAATTCAGCTTCTGACACGTACCAAGAGGCAAAAAAGGAGGCGGTGATACGGGAAAAAAATGCGGCCAATCGTTCATAGATTGCCGGCGAGAGTCAGAGGCGCACAGGTGGATACAGCGGCCGAGAGAGGCACACCAGAAGTGAACCAGAACAAGGTTAGCAGCGCAAAAATATGAATGAAATCGCAGATGTCGAGGACGCGAAGCTGTAATCCGAAAGCCCCGCTGAAAAACCGTCAAAAACTGGTAATAAGGATGCGGCACGCAAGTGGCACGCGTCAACGGTAAGCAGCTAGCCAACCTGAGAGCGGCTCTGGCTTAGGACAGTGTGTTGTGAATCGCGATAGGGTGATACCAGAGGATCTCGGTGAATTGCTGGTGTTAAAGAAAGGGTTGAAAGCGCAGAAATCTGAGGTAAGAATCACATTTTTGGCAACTTTCCCTTATCGACTTGTCTCTGAAAGGGATGAAGTCCACAGTAAGCGATCCCTGCCATCAGAGCGTGGGCAAGTGATGCGACCATCAAGCTCCTCCCAGAAAAAGGTCATTCCTTTGGAAGCTCTCATCCAAAGCACGGTTCACTGAAAAAACAACGACCTCAAATAAATTAGACGTAAGAATGTTGCTGAAGAGCCTCGCTTCGTTAAATATCCTATCAATTTTGGAATGGATAACGGACAATTAACTGTAAGAGTTAAGTGCTCGATCAACAAGCAATCACTTCGTACTTTCCCTATTCAACATAACTCCAGAACCTGACCAAATTAGCCGAATGGTCCATACTCAACATAAACTGTTTGAAAAACAAATCTAAAATGTGCTTGATTGAATCACTGAGGATTCTACAGTCATAATTACCTGCGTTCAGGAAAAATATCTAACCCAACCCCTTGATGGTGACTAAAGGAACAGTTCAATTCAACTCAGTACACTACTGTCAGTAAATAATATGTGATGAGATCCACCAACTTATGTTATTTTTTAATTATTAAGCGATTACACGGCATTTACAATTTGTAAAAGTTCAATTCATTGCCAAAGTGAATTTATGTTAGCTTAGGGCTATCATTTGTAGAATAATTTCAATGCCTGATGGCGTGCAAAGTGATGGACCAATAGTATGGATCCATACGGCCTTAGATTTGCATTTGGAACAGCGATTTAAATTATGTATTTTTTTTTTATTTCCTCGGAAGCGCATTCGACGAGAGCAATTACTTTGATTAAGATGATTATAGACTTCAGCTCCTCCAGAGAGTTTATAGAATTTGGCTAATTATTTGGCACATTAATTATGCGGCAATGCGGTAATACGAATGGGTAATTGTTTGGGAATGGTGACAACGCCATTCAGCATGAGCAGAATGAACACATGTGCTTGTAAATCACATGTTAATGAAATAAAAGCGTGGCTTTCGAGCACCATGCAATGAGCAAGATCTTTTCATGAACATTATGATAAACATGTTTCTGCGTCAATAAACTGTATTTACAGTGCGGCGATTTAGAATGCATATAGTATACAGACATTCATAATTTTTGGCCACAGTCCATTTTATATATCAATTTATAGAATTTACCAAACTCTGCAAACATGGTTGTCTGAAATCTCACGTTTCTCATTGTAAGCTCGTTTTGGAAAGTCCTGTTGGAGACACTAGTGTGCTCATTGGTGAAAATGTAGACTTTTGTCACTGATCTCAATAAAGCTGTTCCTAAAAGAATTTTCTTGTTTAGTTTTTACTTGCGCTAGAAATCTCCATGAACGATAACGTCGTACTTGAGAGGTCCATAACAACGGCACGACTCCCAGAAACTCACGGCTGCTGTACACTTATTTTTAAACAACTTTGCTTCCTAATTTCAACATCTGGTTCAGCACGTCGGTACAATGTTTCCTTATTATGTTTTTAGCGTTTTCCCTCACGGCTGAGATAACGCTTGAACACGCATCTAGTTGCTCATGCAGAAACATTCTTGTTAATTATGGGAAAATAAGGCAGTATCTGTCCCGCCTTGTCTTGTCTCGTTTAAGAACACAACATTACATACATGTACATCGAAGTGGCTGAGTTCAGCACCATAATCAGCGTTAAATATTAGCTATAGGATAGAGGTTTATGAAATTTATTCCGCATCGCGGCGCTTTATGACGATCTATACATTATGTTATTTGAGAACATGCACGTATGATGTTTGGATAGCTTATTTGTGAGCAATTGAACAAGCCATGCAACTGATATCATCGGTTGAAGTACAGCGTGTGGACAGTCGGACGCCACACAAATAGAATGTGTTCTAAAACTGGCTGAAAAGGTACTAAACTTAATGGCGTGTTTGCGTTCAAAATTTCAATTTGACACATAATTGTAATAATTCAACACGATGTTATAATGTGCTAATTGCGTCCGATTCACAAGGATGCCTACCATGCAAAAATATCGCAATTTTTTTCTTCAAACACTTATGATAACTGCTTAATTTAATTACTTAAGTGTGGAATTGGTCGTCTCTAGGATCTCGGTTATTTTCTATAATTTCAAAATACTCAGTTTATCTATACAAAATGAAATAAATTTGAAAAAAGCGTTATACGACCTCCGAAAACGTGTTTTCATGTTCATAAAGTGTACGCTATGTCATTACCTTTTATTGCAGAACTTTGTACAGTGTACTATAGTTTGTCTCGTGTTCAGTTTCAGGCGTTCATGGTGTAATGTTTAACCTCTTTCTCACAGCAAGTGCTAGGCTTTCAAAGTGAAACCAACAATTAAATGACCTGTTTCTCGCAAAACGTGATACGGAGCTTTACTCCCTCACATTTGCACGCCGTATCCACGTGAAAACTCGTTGTTTAATTACCTCCTGTGATTATTCTGCGTTCTTTACTGTATCAAATCATAACCTCCTTAATAATCGGAGCGAAACATTCGCCATGCTTATTATTTGACGCGTTTATACGCCTATAATTGTCAGGCACTGTGTCACTTTTTGTTAACATCACTTCTTAGGCCCTCTTCCCCCATTGACTTATAAAAGCATCCCAGAATTTAAAACATTTTTTAAATAGAAATTGGATGCAGCCATGCGCAATTTGGTATAGTGTTGCGTCTAATTAAACAGGATATAAACTTAAATGTCCTTGATAACGATGTCATAGGACGAGCTAGGCTTTCAGAAAGATGAATAAATGCATAGCATTCTACGCAATCGGCTCAATGCTGATACGGTAGCATGACCTGTCTAGGTTCATCTTTTATAATCAGGCCTATACTCACTCCAGGTTTGCTTTCGCTCTTGTTGGGCGTCACCTAGCGTCGTGTGAGCGAAGGAGTTTAGAAAACATGAGTTGAATTACACAGCCAATAGCTGTCAACACCTACTTTGCTGCAATATACATCATATATGCATTTGTTGGGTGCAACAAATTGGCATGCAACTTCAACTGCTTTTTCAGCATCTAACAGTGATGCATATTCAAAAATGATATTATAAAATACTGAAATGATTGGTTAATTCCATTTTCCTTATTGATGAATGAACTAAAGAACATCAAAAAGCTTAACCCAACTGCTTTTATTATACAATGTGTATTGCATGATCCTGATTGTCGAAATGCTGATATTCAACGATTCGTGTACGGTGTACCACGACATTTAGGCAATACGGTTTATTAATCGTTCAATTTTATCGCACGACTTCAATCATGAATCGTGTATAAATAGAAGACGTGGTTTGTTGTGTACCGCAGACACATGATGCGTGCATGGCTCATACAATTTGGTATCAGCTAACAAACTCAATGAATGCACTCCACAATGATAACAGGTTCAATTTGGAGTAAATTTGCGTGCTATTGGAATTTTTTTGCGATAGTTAAATTAAGAGGTAATTAATATTCAGTTAATGCTTAACGTCATATTTGATTAATAACCGGTTTCTGGCGCATGTGAATCATCACGTCTCTAGTTCAGAGGGGTAAGAACGGTGACGACGTATGTGATGGGCAATATACACGTACAATGTACATGTAAATACTTTGCTTTTTATTTTAACGTCACTCGTCAAAGTGACTTTAAAATCGGAATTGCTTAGCTCCGCTACATTAGTTTGCATGATTTTTAATTCACTTTTTTTCATGGAAATGATCAAAAGGGGCTTCATGTTTTTTCCTCCTTCTTTTAATCATAGTTAACGCTTTTCATGTTTGGCGATGTACAAAGTAGCAAAGAGCATTTAGAAAAATAATTTGGAATTAAGATGGTTGCTAAGAAAGTGCATTTAATTAATATGCTATTCAGCTTGACTGTCTGGATGAAAAAGTTAAACATGGACATGTATGGGGTTACATATACCATAACTGACCATGAATGGTTTGTTAAAATAAAATTGTTAATTTTGATTCAAACATTTTGTGATGGTGTGATCATCTAATTACAATGTACGCCTTGTAATTAAACTGTTATATAACCTGTATATTTATTTGATTAGGTTATAATGTTCGATTTTCAACTAAAGACTATATAATTGCTGCTCACTTCTTTTAAGTAATTGCATAACAGGTCAATATATTAAATTTAATTTAAATATGAGTTACTGTATTATATTTTCCAGGTATGGGCATATATGGGTATAAACGGACCAATATGGTGATATAGGTCCATTTGAGGCCGATTTATGATCTAACCATACATGGAATAGGCTTAAGTCATATATGTCCATAGTTAATTTTTCCACCCGGTTGGCATTGGATGGATATTTATGACAATCGCAAGCACTTGTGGAAACAGATTATGATCTTGGCGAGTTATGCCTGTTTTCCATCAGGTGAAACCGTCATAATGTTACGTTTACTATGGTTGTTATAATCATGACCTATGATGGCATGCACAACTCAAGCTTAAGCTTCCAAGAAGTTGTCATAAAAGTCAACTTTGTATTTTGCGGTAATCCATTTTTATGTTGGAAAAAGCCCTATTATATTTTGACATTAATTTGCCGTACATTTTTAAAGGTATTTTTAACTGTAGACTTAATGCATTCGCCGGTTTGGGTTACTTTGAAATATTTACTCTTATGTTCAAAATAAGACCATGTGAACTGCATGATGGGTTATAAAATCCAAATGGAATACTAGACTAGCTTCGGATCTGGCAAACGTGTCTAGTCAGTGGGACCACACTCTGCAATTATGTCTGTTTTTGGCAACAAATGTTTTGTAAATTTGATGCTATTTCTTTTTAAATGCACTTCCATGTAAAAGATTTTGGACTTTTCATAAATACATGTAGGTTAAATGTATTTAGTAATATTATTTCATTCTTGACTATACATGTATTTCAAATATTGTCTAGCTTTCCTGCATCAATGCAATGATTTAATGAACTGAATTTTCTTCTGCTTACGTTTGTTCCAAAATGCGCGTTAATCAACCACCACCTCATATTCATAGAGATAACAATTAATGCTCTGGTTGCGATGTATATACATGTACGTCATTTACGATCGCGTGTAAAAGTTATTTTGTATGCAAATATTTGTGATCAAAATTAAGCATCATTCGCCCTGCAGATGTGTGCCTAGTAGGGCGAAAACGTTGTGTTCCTAAGCATAAAAGTAGGAACGAAAAAGTTCACATTTCATATGCAAACATCTAGAATACTGCCGGTGTTCATTTTAAACCCAATTCATGCCATAGGGGCCGTCCATAAAGAATGTCAATTACAAATTCGACTCTTTGATCCCAGGCCCACCTTCATGATGCCAGCTTTCAATTTAAATGAAATCTTATTTCCACATGACATGACGTTAAATGTGATATGACTGACCTTTAACTTTACACGTGTACTTCAAAAAATTAACTCGAGATAAAGAAGGTCGTAATATTCGATGAGAATAATTTAAGTACTAAAGGTAAAGTTTTTAGCGGACCACGATCATTAGTCATGAGATACAGTAAATTGGTACTAATAATGTCGTTAGCAGAAAGCAATGATTGTGTAACGTAAAAATTTGGTCAAATTTGGGTTAACATTCCTAATCTCGGATCGTTAATAATGTCATTAGCAGAAGGTAATGTCATTACTAATTTCAACACTGCAGGTACTGGCCACGAGTTATTTCTTGGTATTTATTTCCCGTCCCAACGAAGGGAATTCCCGAGGAATGGCACGAGCCCACGCAGCCCCCCAGTGCAGGGTCACGAGGTCAATCGATTGTCCCTCGATTCCGTAGGCCTACGTCGATTGTGGTGCGTGGCGAATCTTACGAAACGCATTAAAGGTGGAAGGAATTCGAGGGCAATTTTTGAGAGTCCGCGCGGTACCATGCGTGGCCCTGCCCGATTACCCCGCCCGAAAATCATGAGATTTTTAGGGGGGCCCCCTCACATTTGGCACGCGTGCCTCCGACCGCCCGAAGAGCGAAAATTTCGGCAGTCCGTCTGGGGGTCTGAGGCGTGCCAAGACCGTCGGTCGTGAGCACGATTGTTTTCGACACTGAACGACTGCTGGCGGGAGCAAGACTTAATTGAAGAAAAAGCGCTTATTAAATTGCAGCCTGTTCCTGGCGCGGATTTCGCGGGGATATACGAGCAGAAAATTTAAATCCCCGGAAAACAAAAGGCGTTTAACGGGGTAAATAATGGCCCTCGCGCAAAATAATTTCGTTCCGCAACCGGCTTAAATTTATGGCATTAGATTAAAAGCCGAAAAATTAAAAGGAATCGGGACAGGTGGGCGTACAGTGCGGCTTAATGGCCATCAAAATTGCGCTAATTATGATGGATTCGAGCACGTGGGGAGGGAGGCCCAAATCGTCCGAAATTAAATTATTTGCGGCTTAATGACTTTTGAATAAAGCCGATAAACAGAAAATCCGCTACGCTAAGGCAAATCCCAAAAATGATGGAAGTTGTGAAAACCGTCAATTCAACTATTGGTACATTTTAAGCAAAGAGATGCCATGCACGTGGTAAAGGGGAAAGCCATGTATTCAATGTATTAGGCGGTGATATCATTGCCTAATTGAATTTCTAATGGGCTAAGGCTCAGCAAAAAAAGATACCCAGCATGCCAAGAAAATTACACTTTTTCGCTTCACATACTATAATTTATCAAGATTTTTCATCTTTCAAGATAATTTTTCAAGAATGATGGATTACCTTAACCAGGAGCAGTTAATTACTGATAACCAGCATGGGTTCAGAAAGGGATGTTCCTGTGAAACGCAACTGGCACTATTTATTCATTGAATCCAAAGTGCATTAAACGAGGGAAAGGAGGTTGATGCTATATTTCTTGATTTTGCTAAAGCATTTGACACTTGCCCTCATCAACGTTTACTCCTTAAACTTAAAGCATTCGGAATTAATCCCCTTATTATATCATGGATATCTGCATTTC
>JAQIXS010006107.1:0-11320 GCA_034700785.1 Rossiulus vilnensis
GTTGTCGCCGACTTTGATTCTTCGAACCAAAACACACAGCAAGCACGCTCGTGTCCAGTGAAGGCAGCCATCTTTTACGCAACTGCCGCTAGCGCTCGTGACGGTGCGATTCGGCACTAGCGAACTACGCGAGTCAAAACGTGATGTATTTCCCTACAAATTGACATTACAATCACCTCTGTTCACCTCTGTTGAATAAATTAATAAGATTTTTCAAAGTTGTAAAGTCCTTTTTGAAACACCCTGCTGTACTGTTGTTGTACTGTTATTAAAAATACGCTGTTATCTATTTGCAACTTTACATTGCTTATTTAACGTTTTCTTCGAATAAGAGCTCTTGATTTTGGTCGCCCTTTCTGATATCTGGTTGAAATCATTGCAGCAAGTTATCAACTGCTATTTAATCAATAAATGTCCCATTTAATCATGACCATTTACCCAATAATAGACATTAGGTAATGTCTGCATAAATGTTCAATAAAAACAAATTATCCACTTATGGAACAATTTTCTCGGTGATATCTCGGTCATTTAGATTGACGTAAGTTGTTTAACTGCAAATCTGAATTCGATGAGTAAATATGTTCAGACGGCTATTTTTTAATGAAAGCAGATCCTTTTGCTGGAATAACAGTGGGGTTGTTATAGCAATGACAGCCTATATTTGCCGGTAATTTGTACATCTTAATGTTTGTCTTTGTTACACAGTTTATTTGAAAGAAAAGTGGTTACCCAGATCTTTCTTTTATAACCATGACATCTCGGCTGACTGGCGTGATTTAATTCACCACAACGTTGACTGATTATCTGCCACCAAGTCTTTCAAGAAAAACTCATGGACATGGCCATTTAGCTTCGGCTAAGAATTTTCAGTTTGCGGTGTGTTGTGTGGTTAAAGGAATGGGCCCACTTGAGAGCTGGCTGTGCCTTGTCTTTGACGTGTTGAGGTTCAAATTAATAGAAGTTTACGTCATTCTTAAAAACATTATCTTCTTCAGCGTACTTCTGGTTTTAGGCATTCCCAAAAATGAATATTAATACTTTGGGGAATTTTATGGAGAGTTTGCTGCAATTGACCGTTTCGTATCCTAAAGAGGCAGTTAATTATGAGTGCGAATTACGAGTCTTCGTATTCTGTAAGAGATCATATTTACTTAGCGATATACATGTGCTTAGTTATTTCTTACTTTGATCGAATCATTTCGCCATACTTGTTTGCCAAAATACCCCAAATTTGACCCTGTAACATTAAGGAATGTTTCATGTTATGCGCGCTCAGTAGAAACCCAAACAAATTTGCACATTATTTGACAAGTATTATTAGTTATTCTTTTATAACATGAAACATGCACTGCATATAGATATAAAATTAAATTAAGGAGCATAAAAACCTTTTTAGAATTCACCTGCATGAGTTGGTTTAAATTTGGCTATGTTAAATTATATATTATTATTGAAAAGTAGTTTGTCTTGAATATAAAACTGCAAAATGTTGCATAAATTTTGGATGAGGGAATTGCTTATTCATGCATTTTGTAGAAAACGCAATTTAATGATTAATCATGTGTTTTTTGGTTTTCTGGGATACAATTAACGTTAAAATGCAATGTATTTTGTGGTGCATTTTTATGGGAGCTGCGAATAACTAGTGTATTAGTTACGTATTTTACGGGAAGATAAAAAGTTATTTATATTTACAGTCATTTTTATTACATCCTAACAGTCTCATTCAGATAACAGTATTTTGAAACATAAAATCGACCATTAAATGCAGTTCACTGACATCTTTAGCGGCGTGTCAGCGAATAAATGTCAAATAACTGACTGTTCACATTTTAAATTCATAAAAGAAAATGGTGTGTTTTTCGTGAAATTTGCATCTAAGCGTCCCAAGTGCGACTTGCGGAAGCTAGGCAACGGTTTAAGCGAAAACGAAAGTGAATCCATTTCCTGTTTCTGCTGCTCTTTATTGAGAGTGAAGCATAGTAAACCTTGTCCATGACTTTTAAGCGAACTTCCTGTGTCAAACTTTATTTAAAATTGGATGAATATAAAACGGGGTAGTTTTCTTTGTCCATTTCACAATAACTCTAGAATACTTGAACAAGTAGCGAATTTATGTCTATGTACGTTAACCATAGCCAAAATGTACCAAGTGTATAACGCTTGATTTGTGACTATACTTCTTGAGGCACAGGAAATGAAGACATCATAAGTTTCTTTTGGATATCTGAATCTCACCATTTTGAATCTTTTTTTTACTGTATTTTGAATCGTTTTAAAATTCGTTTTGCTTTTTCTTGGCTGCCAATATTTTTTCGCTTCTCTTAACGAGTTTCAAAGACGTTTACATTTTAGAGCATTCCTAGATTTTATAAAGCAAGCTTTTGGCTGAGTTCACACAATAATTCGTGTGATGAATTGCATCTCTGTTAAAAAGTATAACATACTGCGTGAATCGCTCCTGCAACCACATTTATTTTTCTCTTTTTTCTTTATATACTCCGCATTGAGGAGCAATGAAATCAAAACCGCAGTGTTTTATCAGTTAGACGAAATTATACCTCTAAATCTTAAAATCTATGAAAGAGAAGGTTCGTAATCCTACATTTCGGAAATTTAAACATTAAGAAAATTTATTCTAAAGCCCTTTTTCATTGACTTACCATATTTGAGTGTAATTCAATAATCACAAATTGCTTTTACAACTATGTTGAACAACTATGTCAGAACCTTAAATGTGATGTTTACAAAAATAACGATACCAGAATTGCAATGATGTAATAAAATGGGGTGCTTTGAATTCATGAACTTAGACCAGGGGTTCCCAAAGATTTTTTATGGTCACGGCCTGTTTCCATGATTATAGAATTTATAACGACTTGATTATAAACGAATTATAAACGACTTAAATTTGAGTTGCTACATTTTTTTACTGAAAAACCTTTTTATAGACTATTTTGTACATTGTGAGGAAAAACTTTTTAGGGTCGCGAAGGCTTTTGTAATTTTAAATTAGGGTCATGATCAAAAAAGTTTGGGAACCCCTGACGTAGATATCAAAAAAAAAAGAACAGTAAATGCTCACGTAATAATTGCGAAGTTTTTATTAGGATCATCTTAGTAATAGTATGCATTCTGTGTAACCCTAATTTAAAGATAAATTCTGTGTGTATCAAAATCGTAAACAAAAATTGATTTTCACCATTCAGTTTATGATACCTTTTAATATCGCACGAAACATGCATTTTATATGCATAAAGTAAATTTTCTGAATTTAAACTCAACGTGGCTTACTGCAAACTGTCATTAAATATATTAGTAAAAATACTCGTGAAACATAAAAGCAATAACTATTTAGTATCAGGGAGCCGATATTGTTAAAACGTCTTTCGTTTTCAATTACTTGTATGTCACTTACGTTTACATGCAGCGTTCAAAGCAGTTTTGGCTTGAAGCATTTTGATACAAGGTAGTAATGGTGTGGGTTTACATGTCAAGACTCAAACCCCCGGGATCGTCTGCTTCAAAACTAGCAAAGGGTATCGTCTATCTGGATTTGCTAAAACCAGATATGTACTTTTGTATGCGCGAGAAAGCCTTTGTACATTTCGAAATTGCGCCTGATCCAGAGGCGATGTTTTTATTTTAATTATATATATGTATTCTGAATCGGTTATTTTGAAATAGCAGAAAACAAAATTTTGGAAAGTGCAAATAAAAATTTAGAAAATAAGCCTGAATTTGATTTTAGACTTACACAAAACAAAGCAGCACCGATTTGGTTCAAGCATCCCCTTCGCAAAGTGCTGAATCAAGGTAGTTCAGGTCAAATAAATCACAAGGTAATGTGTTTACATGCACGATTTCTCATACTTTGATTCAGTCCGAATGTGCATTTGTGTTTTTAAAAAAAATCTACTCGTCATAAACCTGCGGTAACGCTTTATGTTGATTTCATGGAAAACGTATTACTCCCGACGTGTTTAACGTTTTCATGTTCAAGTTGTCTTCTTCCGCCACTTAAGCATTGACTTTTTCGGGTTCCTTCGTCGGAGCCCCGACACCCTGTCAAACCTAGCTTCCAACCCTATTGTGCATTTATCGATTTTCCACATTCAAGTGTAAACCGACGCGCATGACCCATTATTACTTCTTGGCAAGGAATATGCGACACGATGTACATTTGACCCTCGGTGCGATTTTTTATCGCGATGAATGTCCATCAACTTTATAGGAAGTATGAGTACAAATGCGTGGGATGCGAACGTACTGTTCAAATATATTATGGATATTATTTTCATCGTTCTTGGGCCTTCATAAAACTGTTTAGGCTGAATGTTGTTGCACCTCGGTGGACAAATCTGATACTCGACATTTCCGTTTTGCACCAAGCGCAGAAATCGTTAGTTTCCCCGGCAGACGGGGAATTGGCGAAGCGATGTGGCCAGTCCTCATCGCAAAAGTAATAAGAAATAAATAAGCATTTTTCATTGTTTTGCCTTCGCACTCTTCTCGCGAAATGCCCCGTGCAGAATTGATTGTTTCGGTGAGAAATGTTTTTATTTCACTTTTTATGTGTAGTAAATGCTGGGTTCATTTCACTTTCTGACAAATAAAAAAGCTAGTCAATTGCGTCCTATGAAACTGAATGTCCAAAATAAATGTCAGAAGTAAAATAAAACCGCATTACTTGATTTTGTCCATGTGGCGGGCTTTTCTGTTTTATTTTTATTCTTCTGTGAAATTCTGTCTCTCAGTGCACCTGCACGGGATATACACAGAATCCTCGTGGGCATTATCAATGACAGATGACAAAAAAGGCATTTTTTAAGACTGTAGTTACTGTTTCGAGCTTGTGATACCAACTGTAATTAGTGAATAAAGCGATTCAAAATTTTTCATCGCAGCCCATATTGTTTTCTTTGTAGAAGATTTTTTCGTTTAAAAAAATTCTGCGTGAACGTTTACCGCTTGGTAGCTTGATGTTCAAGCCAACTGTTCTTCCTTACGTAATCCAAACATATTAAACGAACTAATGTTACCCGTTTTAATATCGGTCAAAACCGCATAATGGGACCAGCAATAAATGCAGCAAGTGTCTTTCCAATTCCATATGCAATTTCCAAAGCTAAAATGGTATTTCTGTGATATGTGTGCACACGCTGTTCGCGCTGGTGCTTAGCAGAATGGTAGGCATTGCGCACCCACAAGCCATGTTTCCTCTTACATCTTTGAAAACTTAATATTACTTTCACAACCCAAAGGGTGCTCATAAAATGTAAATGAATCTCCGTCATACATTGCTGAAGCAAGGGAGGGGTCATTAGAATTCATGAAAAAAATCATGGAAATGCTGGTTTTCTTCAAAACCGAAAATCACTGACCTCTTGAATACCTGTCGATGATATCAGCAAGCAGTTATAGCTCACACTTTAGTGCCGTAATTTTCAAGTGTGATCATAACGATTTGTAAAGATTAAAACATCAAAAGTTAATTGAAATAAGCATTACAGGAGAGACGATCTTTCAGAAAACGTTTCAAGACTGTATGACCAATATCGCCGTTCATAATATATCAAAGCATTGATTAAATTTAGCAAAGACATGCTATTAGTTCGTAATTTACGTGGTAGACCATCTGATCATAATATATGCATTCAAAAATATAGCAGCCTTGCTTTTAATACCTTCTTTGAACATGCATGTACCTACCGTTAGATGCCCGTAGGTCTCTTTTCAGGGGATTAATGTTTTTCCCAAATTGAAAGGCGGAGTTCTTGTTGACCATAACAGTATGCAAATAAAAGCTGCCTAATCCCTCTTTAATTAAGAAAAAGCTCCCTTCGCCATGTGCCATCGCCACCCTCTGCAGTGTTTGTCATTAAACCGAGCTTTTAAGTAGGTTTTATCGATTTGCTAAATAGGGGGAGGGGAAAAGTCAGAGAAAGGGGTGAACATGATATGTAGACCCTTATGCATAATGCATGCATACCTCGCAATAATCTGTTTAACATGTGACACGACTGCCAAGATGTGCCATTATTTCCAGCTGCCACTAAAATGCATTGTTTATATTCATCCAGGATTATTGTTATGAAAAATGTTTATAAATTCTAAGCTTTCTTATATTTTTTATTTCAGTTTTGGTCATTGGAATAAAAATTTGTTTATCTCCGAGGTTTACACGCATAGGCTGGGTGAGATTTTCCTCCTAGTCCAAGACTATAAAAATGCTGTTAAAATGTATATGGTCTCTACGTGAGATGCCTTGAAATATCAGGCAAAGACTGATAGGGATTGGAAGGAATACGCTGTTATTTTTGTGCGCACTGCCTATCAAATAGGAAATAAGCATAGAGGATTCCCAAGAATATTTCTGGGTTTAATCAAACTGTCACTCCGTAACTAAGACAGTTTTCTTATCAAAATGAGGAGGCCACTATTACTGAGTTGATATTAGCGTGTGACAAGTAGGACGGTATCTCCTAGCTGACATGTATTGAATTTTTGATGTTACTGCATTTCCGGGGATTTCCTTGACGTTTTCTTAATTGAGCTTTCTACAACTATTTTGTATTTATTCGCCGCAATTCATTTGAAATCTCTTTCTAGATTCGAAATAAGTAAAAGAGACAAACGTATTAATTGGTAGTTAGATATTTTAATACCTATCGAGATAACCATCAGTTTTATTTTATTTTTTTAAATGTCCAACGATATGACCAATGAATAAAATTACTCACTACGGTGATACAAGAGCAGACGTTTTTATGGAACATGGTTGTTTATTTTTTTGTCAATTTCGGCTGAATTCCCATCAGCTTTTTGTAAGGTATTAATTGACGGATTTTTGAAAAGTATTTGCGGGTAACAAGCAAGCATATTTTTATGAAAGCCATATTAATAAATTTCTATAATTTAATTTATTACTGGGTTCTCTAAGAATTTTTTTATCTAAAATGTCCTAATCTGTTCGCTGAATTTTCAGGAAATACTTGCGCCATTATTGAATATACCTTCTCTTTAACGCCGTTGCTTTTTTTTCGTCGATGCCCATCTCCCCATATTGAAGCTTTGATTGACGGATTTTTGTCGTTGGCATAAATCTCAATATTTCCAAGCTGCTTTCTATGCATGGTAGCATCTGCGGGCGCTTTAATAGGATGATAAAATTCGTCCACCAACCGAACACACTCAAGGCCATTCGCTGCATATGGTGGAAATTCCACCGCTATAATTCCTGCCACTCTTGTAACGGAAAGGGTTATTCCTAAAGTTGGTCTAATCTGACGTTTAAGGTGTACGTGGTTAGCGTCAAAATGGCAAAGTTTGCTTGACTAAAACTGTCAATAACTGTTTAAGCGTAATTAATCTTATTTATAGTAATTTACATGTAATATTGGACGGATCCAGGAGATTTGATAGGGGGATCAATATCAAGTAATTAACCTCTGCTCTACATGTACGTATTTTAAATACCAATGTTTCGGAAACCTACAGCCTACAGAAAGGCTAGATGATTTTTTACTACCCCTGGATCCGATACTGAACCTATCACATTTTAGCATTTGTGAAATAATATATTTTTTAATAATTTGAATACATATTGTAAGAAACATATACAGTGGCATTATTGCAACAGCATTGATCGTAACTTGTACAATTTAGTCTTTGAATAATCTCTGAATTGCATAGGGCATATTTATTTGTAAGGCTTTGGTTTACTCATTAGACAAAACAGGAAATTTGGAGAAACAATTGGACGTCCGATGAATTTATCCACTTAAGATTATTTATAAACAAAATCGTTCTCATTATGCGAATATCACATAAAAAACAACAAGAAAACTTGAAACCGTATGCTAAAATTCATTACCAAAAATTCACAAGTGTTATGGTAATTTTTATTTTAAATTCTTTCATCGATGAAATTCTCTTTTCCGCAAAAATACCACATAAGCAAAGACATTTGTTCTACTACCCTTTGCCGTTTTAATTAATTTCCACTTAGGGTTTCTCTTAACTCTATTTTTAGCTATTTTCGTTTTTCTTTGGCATAAGCTACTTATTCGAATTTACCGTAGAAACGGAGTTTACTGGAGTTTTCGAAAAATAGCTTATTTTCGCCGCAAGAATTCCGTCTTTTAAGTCTTCAAACTTTCTTGTGGTAATCGCGTAGATTTGCAAATACAGTATGTGTATATTTAAGCTGTACGTCGCTGAAGGAATTTTTTACTAATTCACTACCGAAATAGAAAGTTGCCATGAGAATGTCCGATCTCAGGTTTCATAGGTTACTAATCCAATCCAACTAAAGCTGTTCAAGTTACGAGTCGAAGTTGTTTTCGTGCTGGGCACAGTAGCATGACTAATCCGTCTTTTTTTTCTTCGTATATAATATGCAAATACCTGATACTTACATCAAAACTTACTTTCCCACTTATTGCGATCAATATCACGGAGGTATTCTTGTAAAACATGCTGTGTCGCTGTCGCAGTACGTAGCGCTTCACCAATGAGCATTATCTTTTAATATTTTATAAGCATTTAAATTCGAACTCCCGTGAAGGTATACCTACTCCACATGCAGTAGATTTGCCTAAAATGAAATACTTGACTTGCAAATTTTAGCCCATGAATATGACTCGAGCCTCTTTGATATTGCATGTAATCAGAAAGCTCGATATGTGTCATTACACTATACTAATACCAAAGTAAGTTTACTTTGAGGAATATGTTATTACGATCTTGGCAGTATTTTTGAAAGCGCCTTTATGTCGCTACTACATACTGCCATTATTTTTAAGCTTAGTTCAGGACAGCACTCCTGTAGCAGTTGCGTAGTAGGCCTATTCCGCCTCTATGTAGGTTTTATTTGCGTTTCATCAACATCTCAATATGCCTGTATGATATCACACCAGGCTTGTTTTCTTTCGAATCAACTGCCTGCACCAGCGCATAAATTACGCGAATTGGTTTTAATTTCTCTCGCGAACCATAATTCCCTAATCAACTTTCCCATTGCCCATTCAGGAATAGTGGCTTTTATAGATTTGTTGTGACTGTGTGAAACATAAGCAATTTTATGTGCAGCGGTTTCTTCAGGGGGAACATGCCCCCATTATCTTGTAGACCTAGGCAAATTTAGTTTCAATTTCATTGGCCCACTTTCATTTCCATAAAATTGTAACTAAAAAAGTTGTTTAACGAAATATTTAAGAATATTAAAAGAATATTAAATATTGAAAACAATATGACAGTGTATATATAAGGAATTCAAATCCGAATTCGGATTTCAAATCTTTTTGATTTCTTGAAATTCGTTGGCACATCAGGAAGGCTGATTTTAACGGCTTTATGAGGGATGATCACGCTAGAACACTTTTTCTCATTTAGCCAGCAGCATCTGACTGTTTGTTTGATATCAATGGTTGATTGGTACTGACAATGGTTGCGAGAAATGACTCTTTGCTTAGGCTTCTCAGTAGCTTAGAAAAGTTCAATTTTCTGTTTTTTTCAAATAGTATCTACTTTAATTAGTTTTTGTTGCTGTTCGCGATGAGATGCCGCTGGTAATCAATGAAATCCAAGCGGCATAGAAGTACCTTCTCCCTGGTGTATAAATATCTAAAGACTGACTAAAAACAGCATTCCTGCTTTACTGAAGAACTACATGTACGTTGGAATGCCATATTTTGATGAAATCTTGATTAATGGAGAAACAAACAATCGAGATACTGTACTGTGCGATTAGAAGAAGAATGTCTGTTTGATCAAACCTATATTTCGGGGTTAGCTAAATATTACATACTTGTAAAGTCCACATTGAGTAACATTGATTAATCTTTATGCTGGTGTAATATTAAACAAAATACGAGGTTGGCTAAACTAAAGCAAAAATGTGTGCACTTATAAGTCAATTATGAAACCGATTAGACCATGATTAGTTATCCTTCCTTGGTTCCTTAAACAACATCGCCATTCAGCAAGTGACATAAGCAATTTTGTGACATGTCTCGATTTGTGATGTCATTGTTGTCAGACATTCAGACATCACAAATCGAGAAAAAAATACAAAACATGCAAGATCAATATGATTCCTAATATTAAATCACCGTTTAATTCACCGTTGGTTTTAGAATGTACGCCCATAATTGTGCTTTTTTAAATAAGATGCACGTCCTTTTCTCTATGAAATCATCAGTCAGCTAAACAAGATTTTCTTTTACAAATATTGTCATTCAGCGGCATGTTTGTCATTTCTGCATTAGTCTTGAGTCTCAAAGTGTTGGCACGCAAGTTATTGGATTGGAAAAAGTTTGTTCAATGAGGCAAGCTCAATTATATCTCATTAGTTACAGCTGCAATTAACAACTTTATCGTTTGTTTCCTGCAGACTCGCACTGCCATTAATAGATGGGGATCCTCATTAAAATTTGCCTTTGTATTTGCAGCAATTGTTGAAGGGAATGGGGGTAGGGTGGGCGTATTTGCTATCCATATTAATCCTCTTTCGTGTGAACCGGTGAATTGCGAGAGTTGGCTCCCATATTTTGTTTGATGATGCTCAGCTCGATGAGAGTCTATGCTAATGAGTTCATAATGCAGAATGTGGATCAATTGCAGCAAACCAAGCTGAACGAACAATTATGTAATGAAATGGCCATTTTCATTTTGCCATTTCATCAAATTATCCACCCTCTTGTAATATTTTGATGGCATTACAAACAAAGGCACAGAACAGTAGAATAATCCACATGTGAGCAGCAAACAACCAATAAGCTTCTGCAGGCTGCAGCAATGTTTTGTTGAATCATTGGCATAGATGCCAGCACTGTTGGCACAACAATGCCTCTTCAGAAACGTATTCTCTAAAAACATTTTTCTAGTGATTGCTTGGTGCCGCCCAGATTTTCTGATTGCGTGGCTAGAGATGCTTTTATACGTAATTTAACAGTTTGCAATAGCTTTGCCATTCGTCAAATAATGATTGAAAAATGATACTTTGTAGAACATCATTACTCTGTGCGACAATCCGGCATCAAACATCAAGCACGTTGATTATTACACGCTTTCAATTGGTAACGCTAAAGTTATTATTATAACTTAAAAAACAACTGCTGAAGAAAACAAAAACAAAAATCATTGTATCGTCCCCTTGCTATTTTGAATATAGCCAGATATCGTTTGTGTCATCACGACTGCAAACCAATATATATATATATATACAGCGCCACGTTAATCTTCATGGCATTCGCAGTCATGTGGTCGTTCTAGTCACAATTACATTTATAATGTTTATTTGTATAATTAATTC
>JAQIXS010006108.1:0-11316 GCA_034700785.1 Rossiulus vilnensis
AATCAACTCAACTCAGTACCCTACTAGCAGCAAGTGATATGCCATGTGGTAGGGGGGTGTAATCCATCATGTATGAAAATTATAAACATTTAAGTTTACTAAGGTTCCCAAAATTAAATGTAAATGTTATTTCCAGCAACATTTTTAACAACACAAATAAAAAGGAAAACTATTGGATTGGCATTTTTTAAGGACCACCAAATACAAGCGAAAAAGTTGATAAAATTGGAGAAAGTTTCGTCGTGTCCATTTGAAAATTCTCCTTCAAATTATTATTTGTTGAATAAGTCACCTGATACTATCACCACCTCTTTTAAATTTCTCCAAATAACTATTTTTATTTATTAATTACGACCCGTGGAAGTGGCAAACAAATCGAGATTGGGATAATCTCAGTTTGGGTTCTTCATTTGATTATCCCTTTGATGATTATTCCCACAGAACTGAACTTTTGCATAAACTTTCGTCAGATAGACCCTTCAGTACCGTACATTTGTCCCAACTTACCTTTTCTTCATTTCCAGATTTCACAGAGAGAGAGAGAGATGGGGTTCTTGAAGCACTATGTTGCTCCCTTCCTTCTGGTAGTCACCATGCCAGCCTTCGTCCAGTTCCTGGCCAACTACCCCAGGGAAGAGGGCCTGGCCGGTTTCAAGATGCAGATGCTCTTCGGCAACTGCTTCTCCTGGCTCGCGGTGACCCTCTGGCTTCTGTGGTGCGCTGCCTTCCTCCACATCCAGTTCGACCGCTACCTTGGTCTCCCCGCCGCCGACGGTCACTCTCCGATCTACTCCGACCACGGCCTGTACATACACGGGGCCACCTTCATGGTCTACCTAAGCCTGCACACTATGTTTCCGGAGCTGTCCTCCACGGTGTATAAAAACTTTCCTTACATCCTGGGCACAGCCAACATCTACGGCATGGCCCTCAGCCTGTACTTCTGGATACGTGGCCGGTTGCTGAAACATGAAGACGATGCCTCTTCCACCACTAGCGGCATCTACGAGTTCTTCACCGGCACCGAGCTGCATCCACGGCTCTCCGACATGGACGTCAAGCAGTGGCTGACCTGCCGGGTGTCCACTATGGCCTGGACGAACCTCGTCTTCTCCATGATCATCGCCAGCTACTTCATGATCGGCTTCGATGCGGGATCTCTGGTCAACGTCAGCCTGCAGATATACTACCTGCACAACTTCTTCGCGTGGGAGGCAGCCTTCCTGACCACGCTGGACATCACCTACAGCCGCGTGGGCTTCTATCTAATCTGGGGCTGCGTGACCCTGGTGCCCGCCCTGTGCACCTACTCTGCGCACTACTTCGTCCTGCATCCGCCGAGGATCACGTACCCGGTAGCGCTGGCCATCCTGGTGGCCGGCATCCTGATCATCAACGTCCGCTTTGCGATCGACCACGAACGGGACCACTTCCGGCTGGCTAACGGCAACCTGACCATCAGGGGCAAGAAGGCCACCTTCGTAGAGGCCGTGTACCAGACTGCCGAGGGACCCAAGACAGCACGGCTGCTGACCAGCGGCTTCTGGGGAGTTTCTCGACACCTCAACTACGTCTTCGAGTTCCTGGCGGTGCTGTCCTGGTCGGTCGTCGGCTACCGCCTCAACTCCATCCAACCGTTCCTCCACCTCATCTTCGTGGCCATCTTCCTTCTGCACCGTGTGCACAGAAACGAGCGCAAGTGCGCTGAGAAGTACGGCTCGCACTGGGAGAGATACTGCAAGATAGTCAAGTACAAGCTCATTCCTTATGTCTACTAGAGGGTAGGAAGTGAAAAAGCATCAGAAGCCACTGTCCTGGTCAGACCAAAAAGCACCAAAATACTCTTAACATGCGATCGCCCGTGATGAAGCTGATTAGTGATTCTGCATCAGACATAAAAACGTGACTTTAGCATCTCCATAATTAAATTAAGCACAATGCCATGTTGTTTTTCTAGAGAAGACTAGCTAAGAGACAGTGCACTCTGGCTCATATTATCTCTACAACGTATAATGTATGCATTTTCTTACACGTTGAAGTAACTGTCTTTCAGGGTATGGACACACTGTAGCTTTTTCTGCCAGAGTTGCACTAGATAGAGCGCTCTAGTAGACGTCTAGAACTATGTACACACACTTACGCACACAATGCACTTGTAATAGCAAAACTCACCAATTGGTGCACACATGGAATTACGTGTAATTATAATCTTCGGTCGAGAAATGTACGCATTAAAAGGCTGCAAGCCCAGATAGAACACGTTTTGATTAGTCCTTGAGGGAATTTGACACTTGTACAAATTATCTGGCTATAAATAGCGCTGGGGAGAATGATCGAGACAGCCAACGTGCATCAAGAGCAACAGATAATAAAACCTCCAACGTATTATAAAACCCCAAGCATTCGCCAGCAGACTATGAAAGGAAACAGACTGTAGCAGCAGCAGGTTCATCTTCCTAAGAAATTCGGGGAAATAAAACATCAACAGGTGCGTATGCAAATCGCATTCTCTTTCGCGTTCACATTTGACCCTAGATAACGAAATATTTGAGGTAATAATTAGGTCGTAAATAATGTTCATTTAAATGTATGCAGTGATACGTGGCTATATTGACCAGACAAACTCGGTCATCTTAGTGAGGTGGTCAAGCTATCTAAAAAGGTTTACAAAATTATTAAAAAAATATTTTAGCCCACAAATTCGTAAAACACGCATATTTTTTGCATAAAAATACTGTGGTTCATTCATCCAATTATGCTGTACATTTCGACAAGAAATTACAGTTATAATTGCTTCCTTAAGCAAAGTATTAAATAGGTAAGGTTTCTAACTTTGAAACTTAACGCTATTATTATTACTAATGTCATTACATTCTGAGAATTATATTGCTGATGATCTTGTAAGGTAAACTGAAATGGAATGTTTGCCAGTAACCAATAAGACATGATCGTATAGGCCTACAGCTGAGTAATGAAGAAGTAACGATAGTTGGTAATGACGCGTTATGGCTCAAAGAAAATTTTAAAAATTCTGCTTCAAATTCAAATCTTAATTCAAATCACATTACAAAAAAAAAAAAAACGCTTTTTTGTTGCATAAAAATACTGTATTTCGTTAATTAAAGCAAGTTTTTACATATTAAATTAGCCCAATTGTGCGCCGAACGGACTGTACAATTCTGAAAGGAAACGACAGTCGTAATTGCTTCATTGAGCGAAGTATTAAATAGGTAGAATTTCAAACCTTGAAACGTAGTATCAGCTTTGTCAATGCCACTGGAATCAACTTATATGATCAGTCATAATTGACGTATTATGTACGTGTACGTAATTACTGAAACGTCAATCTATAAGAGCCCGAGCCCAAACCAGAGCAACCTTCTCTCGGACACTGCCCAACGCCACTGGACTCGGGCGACATCCCCCCCCCCTTCCTCTTCAGGAATGCCCGGAATGGCACTCGTCCTTGGGTCGCAGTCCCACCGTGACATTACAATAAGAATAAAGCGAATTTTCTTTGAAATTTCTTGCGAGCCAAATAATATTGCCCAAACTAGACCGTCTTCATGGATTCTAACTTCTATAATGTTTAATTGAGCATTCTTTCCATTTTAATAATAAAAATATACACGATCAGTGATGCTGTCAATATCGACAAACACTTGTGGTGTGTGTGGGTGTATGGTGACTGGAATTTGAGACCATCGAGGCACTCGTAATCTTAACTTCTCAATTACCAGTTATCGCATTTCACATTTTATATCGCAAGTATTTCTGACCCTGTTACGAATTCGAACAGGATAACTTTTAAAGATTATAATACTGGAGTCAAAGATTCAGAGCCATACAAATTACAACTGATGGAATCAATGTCATGGCCATGAAAGTACAAAGTCCGTGCGATTTTTTTTCTTTCTGAGCTGAGCACATTATTCAGCAATTCAGCTGATTAAACAATTTTCCAAAAATAACTACAATCCAGAGTATCGAAAAAGTATTCAACATAAATTCAATATTTGTAAGCATAAGGATGTGAAAAGTGCCGACAGAAACTTAAGAGTGAAGTCTGATATTATTATTGTTCTTGTTCTGACCAACTGCTAGTACAGGGTGGCTACTGGATTTATTAATGTCAAGTAATGAAATCATGCGTTGACTTTCATTTTCCTGAATTAACTGTCCAATAATTAAAGTAAAGCCATGAAATTAATTCAATGCAGTTTCCTACTGTCAGCAAGGATAGACCATGTGGTAGAAGGGGTGTGACCCTAATGCTAATTTGATCCTCTCCGGATCAATGTCCTGTACAAGATGTCTACTGACGCCGAACCAAGGGGGGAGGTCATGACCCCTCCTGACAAAAGATTTAATACTAGATAGAATGAGATTTTCTTGCTAAAAATGGCATATTTCTCAAGTAGATTTAAAAAAAATTGGCCTACGGCATATGACTACAAAAAGAAGCTAAGCTAAGAAGAAAAGAAAGCTTTAATGTAATTATAGTATTGCAGTTCTAGGCGATCTAAAACATTTTCTTCTGTAAGGGTCAAAGAGGGCCTGTACTGTACTGCACATTTGTACGAAAAGTTAAGTTCAAAAATATCTAGAAAACTTAGTCGGACTTGAGAAGTTGAGAAGGTTAGTTCAACTGTGTCTGAGGTTTACCAAGAAAAAGATTTGACAATCCATGCCATAGCTATTCGCAAGGATCACCCACAGGTACCATTATTTCCTTCCATTGATAATTTATTTTTCTAAATTATCTTTTCAAGCATGATTATTTAGGGATATATCCCAAAATGACGCTTTTTTAAAAAATAAAATGGCATGTTCAAAAAAATGTTGTACAAATTTCGGGGTGAAAATCCCAGATACTAAATCAACTTTTTCAAAATTTTCGCCCACGGCGGTTTATTATTAAAAGTACTGGTATTGGTAAACAAATTAATTAGAAAATTATCGGCTAAATCACAAGATTTTTTATCAAACTTTTCAACTTTTTCGCCTACGGTGTTCATTCAATAACAATAGTGATATTTGCAAGCATTTTTTTTCCCCTTAAAATTAAACGTTTATATTTTTCAAAATTTTCGCATACGGTGTTCCCCAATCACGCAAAGAAAACATCTTGGGTCCGCCACGGAAAGTCATGGAAGTCATGAAATAAAATTCAGGTCGTGGAAGTGGTTAGGGTCATGGATGCTTTTTCATTTCATTGATTCATTCTGCACCTTAGAATCCAATTCAACTGAAATTTTTTCTTCAACGTACCACACTTTCAGCCGTTTGTTAATAACCAACTGATTGTCCTTTGTATTTGTTCTTTTCCCAATATGTTGGTAAATTTCTTGATAAAGGCAATTACAATTAAATTGCTGTTAAACTTTGTTCAAAATATTTGTTTTACAAGTCATTGAAAAGTCATGGAATTTAAGAGTATCAAAATCGGTAGACACCCTGCAATAGGTTTTCAAACAATGCACCAAGAGGATAGGCTTCTTAGTATAAATTACAAGCTCGAACTTGATTTGTAACAGGCCACATCAGGAAGACCTCTACCCACAAGATGGACGCTTTGGACAAGTTCTGGAAGGCGTACCTGCGGCATTACGTGGTGCCGACCATCTTCGTGACCGGCTTCCCGTACTTCTCCATAGCGCTGGCACTCTATCCGCTTGAGGACGGCATGTCCCGGTTCCACCTGGGCCTTCTTCTGGGCAACAGCTTCTCCTGGGGAGCAACATTACTGCTGACCGCTTGGGGCGTGGCCTCCTTGAAGATCCCATCCAAGGTGCACCGCGGCCCGGCCACCACCTTCGGACAGGTGCCGGAGTACTCTGCCAACGGCTTCGGCTTCTTCTGCTGCACTGTGGCAGCCTTTGTGATTCTGATCGCTATCCGGCCGGAACTTGCGGTAGGCGTTTACCGAAACATGCCTCAGATCCTGGGCAACCTCTACCTGGTTGCCCTGGTGTTCTGCAGCTACCTCTGGTACATCGGCAAGAACCAGCCGGCTTTCAAGGAGCCGAAAGAGGACCTTCCGGCAATCTTCGAATTCTATCGCGGCATGGAGGTCCATCCTCGCGTGTGGGGCATGGACGTGAAGCAGCTGACCAACTGCCGTATCGGGTTGGCTGCGTGGCAGCTTCTGGTGCTGTCCTTCTGGTTCGCGAGCCTGCAGGAAACCGGCTTCAACGGTGGCATGGCGGTGAATGCGCTGCTGCAGACCATCTACCTGGCCAAGTTCTACTGGTGGGAGACCGGCTACTTTAGCACACTGGACATCACGCTGGACAGAGCCGGCTTCTACATCTGCTGCGGCTGCCTGGCCATCGTGCCCACCATATACACCTACTCCACCTACTACTTCGTGTCGCATCCGCCCACCTTAGGAGGCGCTACCAGCGCCGGCCTATTCGCCTTCGGCCTGCTCTGCGTCTACATCAACTACCAGATCGACCACCAGAAGGAGCTCTTCCGTGCGACCGATGGTCAATGCACCATATGGGGTCAGAAGCCGAAGAGCATCCAAGTCACATACAGGTAATGACCTGACCAAAATTCAGCTTAGTAAAAACAATTCCTCGTTTACTTATAAATTGGTTAGATGGCCAGATAGAAAGTGGCAGAAATAGAGATCACAGTTTGTGCCAAATCATTGATCACTTCCATACTTATTTTCGCTTTCAGGACCGCAGACCGCAAGACTAGGAATACCCAACTTCTGGTGTCCGGCTTTTGGGGCGTAGCGCGACACGTCAACTACGTGTTTGAGCTGCTTCTGGCACTCTCCTGGAACGTTCCCGGCTGGAACATGGGCACGTTGCCCTTTATCTACAACTTCTTCCTGACCATCCTGCTCGTACACCGCATCTACAGGGACGAAGAAAAGTGCACGAAGAAGTACGGCACATTCTGGAAGAAGTACTGTCAAGCCGTTCCCTACAGAATGATTCCCTACGTTTATTAGCTTTACTGTTCGCCACGTTCGCAGGACCGAAGCGCCATAGCTTCCTACCTCACTTTTGACACATGTGCCCACTTGAGGCGCTGACTGTCACGCAATGCGAGTATATTGCGAATAAAGGAAACCAAAGGGAAAACAAAATGGAGAATATACAAGCAGTACACACAATGTCTTCCTTTCCATACAGCTACAGCTGTACTTACATTTTTAAAACATTCGATCCAGTTCTGTTATAAAATAAACTTGAAAGTAATTTTTAAAAAAACGAACGAGAAAATGTGTTTTTTCCTTTTACCAAAACGGTCATCTGCACGAATTATCTTTTTCAGGGAAATCACATTTTTTCGACACTGCATTTACTAGTGTGTTTTTAGGTTTTTCTACCGTTGCGATGTGGCAAATCATAAAAAATCAAATAAAGTAATATAAACAACCCATATTTATACATAATTTATCAATACAAGAAATAAACTGTACACTTTGGAAGGTAAGTTAAAAAAACATCACATTCAATGCATACGATTTAGTAATGGAATGAATTCCCCCATCATCATTGTTTCGACTTTCAAACATTGCATTAAGGTTTAAATCAAGCCAAAAGCAAATAAAACATAATTGTTACTTGAATACAAAATGCGCTGAGGTTTTGTCCGAATATATAGCATTCAGTAATTTTAGTTTAAGAGCCCACATATCAGTACAATTTTCAAAGCAATGTGAACTGTATCAAAAACGTTTTTCTTTTCCTCTAGTCTTGACTATTAATGAATCTTTAAAAAAACATATACGGTAAAAGCTTCACTGCAGTGTAATTATTGGAAAAAGATAATCTGCTGATCACTTGAAGTTTATTAGAAAACATTTTCGATATATATCCGAAAATCATCTTAAATATCGTGAACTTCTGAAAAATCTAAACCTGAAGATGTGTCATTTAAAAAAAAATTACACGAGATATTAAAACTACCTTAGTAAAATGAAAGCATCGACATTATTGGCAGAAATTAATGGTTCAAACTAAATCGAAATCTTTCTTTAGTCAAGCTCTGTTGTGTATTTCTATGTGCTTTAAAATTAAGTATGCTTTTGAACATTTTTATCTTTCTAGTTATAGGACTTTTTCCACATCAGCTTAATTTATGAAATTTAAAATATGTTGTACCCAATGACAACTCCAAATCATCCATTCTCGCATAAGCCAACTACGACATTATATTTACACAATAGCGCAATCACACTTTCATCACTTGAGAACCCTTTTTACAAGCACAAGAAACGCTATGGTCTATGTATAACTAGAGTAGACAAAGCCTTAACCAATCAGAAACATTCAGCTCATTGGTTGGTTTTCTGGATTTCTTCCTCATCGAGAAAGCCATAGCATATGATGCCTCTAGAATGGCCATCAGCAACAACCACGCGTGAACGAGAGGCAGTGAAGTGATTAAAGATTTTAACGTTTTGGAAGAATCTTGTGAGTAACTGAAATTCAATGAAGACAAAATTGATGACGTTCATCTTGTTCGTGAAATTACGCAAGGAAATCGAAAATAGCAGCCAGCAACAACCACATGGGAACGAGCAGCAGTTAAGGACAGGAAAGATTACTCGCATAACCGGTTCTCTCTTTCTATTGGTCCATTTGAATTCCCTGGCTACTCTTGCTATACATAGACCATAGCTTTCTCAAGGACAATTCAGATCCTTAAGTCAATACCTGCAAAGCGTGAATTTGTCAGTTTTCCAATTATTAAAAAAATAAATATGAATAAATTCTTAATAGTGAGAATTAAAATTCACTCGATTTCTTGTTTTAGAAGAGATTTCAGTTATCACGAATGCTATTTCGGCATCTGACTTCAGGACCATCCTAAAATTGTTCAAAAAAGCAGAACTAGCAGTTTCGCCAGTCAGCTTTTTCGAGCTGGACGAATTTTCGTGCGCTTTGTAAATAAAATCGAAGGTATAAAGGAAGGTGAAACCTCGATGAGAGTCAAAAGGACACAGAATATAAAATACATACCCGTCAAGTATTGGATGGGGAGCCACTCGGGTAAATTATGGTATGTGAACCGCTTATATATTATTACTTGTTCTTACCTCGTAGGCACCACTCACAGTTTGTCCATTTCCAAATCGTCGTCGTCGTATCCGCTGGGGTTCAGCAGTACGTGGCCCTCCTTGCTTCGGAACTCCGAGCCCAGTATCCTGCCCAGCGTGCTGCTTATCAGCGAGGGCGAGCCCTTGATCTCTGGCATTTCTATATCGTCCAGGCCCCGGTGCACCGACACGTCGTCCATGTCCAGCGTGAGGCTGTGCGCCTTCAGGGTTTGCAGGTATTCGGACGTCTCCAGAGTCTCCCTCGTCGGCTTTCGATATCTTGGTAAAAAAAAAGATTGAAATTTAAAAAAGTAGCAAACAACATAAACTGCTTAAATTTATAACACATCCTCCGGTACAGCACCCACATCAATATCATGATAGTCTAGATAATCCTTAAATATAACTACAATATTAAATCGAAAATAAATCGCATACCTTCATTTTCAGAGTGGAATTTTGGGGAAAATATATCCTTACTTGAATCTTCTCCCCAGGGAAAATTTAGTATGCTAATAATTTTAGTTTTGCAAAATAGAAAAGTCACAATTGCAGGCATATTTTTAATTACGAAAATCTTACGAGAAAGTTATCTTAAATCTATATATCGATGTCACATTTTCACTTCATTCCCAACAATATTTTCCAATTTGAGACCAACAATTTTTTTTTCATATCTTCTAGGCATTATGTGTAATTACGAGCGCGAAGGACAATTTGGTACGTCACGAAAACTCACAATTTCAGGAGTAAGGAAGACACGACCACAGAAACCGAGGACGTGGCCATGGCCGCCGACCCCATCCACGGTTGTAAAATGAATCCCCATGGCATGAAAAGTCCTGGAAAAAAAGGACAGAAATTCATGCATCGTGCCTATGCATGTCACAGGAAAATACCAACTTTAATCATTTTAGATATTGGAATCATTCGCATTTTTCTACTACTTTTGACTCCTTTATCGGCATTTTTTATACGGCTTAAAATCTTGAGAATAATTTAATAAAACAAACAAAAACTAGCACTGTTTTCCCGATAGTTTCTGATGTAAGCTTATACTTTATTTGGTTTATGTTGGTTATTATTAGTTTTGCCGGCAATTTTAATCTGCTTCAAGAAAACATTGATTCTTAATAATAAACGAAGTAAAATGTTAATTTCATGAATAATGGTCCATTTTTAGACCATTATTCCAGCTAAATCAAAATTCAAGATGATGCCTTTCCCCGAAATGAAATTTTCACAGAATTTTCAAATTCATTCATACTCTTTCAGTTTAGTTAACAAAGAGGATAAAAACAAGACCAGTCAATAGCGTAGAAGCTTACCCGCTGCTATTGGAATGCCGATTATATTATAAATGCTGGCGAACATGAAATTCAGCCGAATCCGCCATACGGTTTTCCGCGAAAGATCCAGGCAACCCACCACGTCCAACAGATCATTCTGAAAACGTACAAAAGAATAATTACGCGCGTCCAAGGAGGCGAATGAGTGACCACAATTGACTGCAACGCCACAAAACCCACCCTGATAAGTACGACATCGGCAGCTTCAATGGCAACGTCCGTACCGGTGCCGATGGAGATCCCAACGTCCGCCTGGGCAAGGGCAGGTGAGTCGTTGACCCCGTCGCCGACCATGGCCACCTTCTGTCCGTTCGACTGCAGCCGCTTAATCATGGCCACTTTGTGGGAGGGAAGAACTTCGGCAAACACTCGTGAAATGCCAACCTGTGGAAGTTGTTGAACACAATTATTGATCTCCTCAGTATAAAATTCAAGCCAATAAATAAAAACGTAGCCTATATTCTTTACTTAGCAATTACTGTTTTTGATTTGATCAGGAAGTTTTTTAGTGTTACTTTTTCAAAATATCGCACAAACAAACAAATAATTTTAATGTATATTACACAATGCATCGTTGAAAAGCAAGATATTATAGGTGGTTCAAATAAAATCCAGTAAACATCAAACAGAGCTGTGTTTGAAACAATGAATTCGCCTTTAATTTCATATTTAGTATATTTATTTTCTGTAAAAGTGTTTTTTGAAAATATTTATTTAAAAAAAACATTTGGACCATAATAAAATAAATCAGGACCATATTATTTTGATGAAAAATAATTTTGAATACCAAAAATAAATGCATGCAAGTTATTGAAAACTTCAAAGAGTGCCAAATTCTATTCATGATTGAGTAAAAAGGGCCGAAGATTTACCTGACGCGCAATAGCCGTGGCAGTTTTT
>JAQIXS010006109.1:0-11315 GCA_034700785.1 Rossiulus vilnensis
ACCACTTCAATCGAGGATTGTTCTCCCTTCGATGCGTCTCGACGAAGAGTAATCTGGCGGATGCGCTAACGAAGCCTTTGAGCGCATCTCATCTGCGAACCCTAACTCCCTACCTTCAAGAACTAAGGGGTGACTCGTCCAAATTTTAGTTTAGGTGCCAACGAGTCATTGGGAAGTAATGTTAGACTTTCGGCGGGCATTTAGGGTCGGGGTCGAAGCGGCTGGGCTGCATTTCTAAAAAAATCCAACTTAGTAATCGGGTGATCACCATCCACCGACGGAATGCGGCGACACACGCCGAAGGACGCCCAGATTTGTTTGTTGCCCTATGAGTGCCCTGCCCAAAGTGACCACGTGGCGCGTCTTGGGACCGAGTAAGCTGACCCGGCCGAATTCTTGCTGTGCCGGCGCCATGTTTTTTGTCACTTGCCTCTTTGCATCCGACCTGTGTGGTCATCACGTTTTTGGGCTGTGAAACCAGTGACCTGTCCCTAATATGATAGAACTTATATAATATGATGGAATCAAAACCAAGGGGCTGACGAACGACTGATTTGCTAACCGAATGGTAGCCTGCATCGTATAGATGGTAGCTCCATGCGGGACCTCATCCGCTACAACCACCTCACTGTGTGCTTTAATCATTAGAGCACCATTATTAGACAAAATCCGGAATAAAGAAGAACCCCCTATGGAAACATTCGATCCCGAATCAAACAAAGCTGTAACGTCTACCACCAACACCGAGCAAGACGACGTGAGGAAGTCTGGAGGATTCATATTTTCTTGGCTCGAGAGCATCAAGCTCTCGAGCCAAGAAAACATGGTTAGCTTTCTTAATCTCCGGACCTTTCCGTTCAGCACATTTGTTTTTGCACGTCCATATCATACAATTTGGCACTCCACAAGCCACACACCCAGACTCCTCCTGAACCGGGACGCTGGTTGTGTTGTTAGCCTGTTCGAAGTTACCTAGTAAGGCCTATTTGGATACCGTGGCCGGTACGGCTTTTGGTTATCTCTACGCATTGGGCCCTCTCGATTGTCTCTGAACATTGTTGGTGACATTCGGTTCTCTGTCCGACTCCGAGTTTCGAATTCTTAATGCCCAGTGCAAGCGAGTCTTTTTCTGTTTCATCAACATAGCTTCGAGATCCGACATGGTGAGTATCCCATCTAGGCTCAACCCTCGTTTGAGGTTCCTATGTATGCCATCGAACACCCAATTTATTTTGTCAAATTCGCTGACTGGGTAGCTGATTTTCGAGAGCAATGATTCCAGGCTACCGGTGTATTAAAATGGTTTCTCATTTTCCGAAGAACCTCATCGTAATTTGAAATGGTACGTGCATTCTGGGACCACCGCTTACGTACTTCGCCTTCGAATGCATACGCGAAAGCCAACAGCGCATCTTCTTTAGGTACTTGATTCGCCAGACGCACCTGCTCTTAATGAAAGGCCCAGCCATCAAAATCCCTTTTCGAAAGGCGAATCGGTCGAATCGTTGAAAAGATGGTTTGCAATTTAGCCGGTGGCAGTCTCTGTCACGTTGATTCGTCTGCGGGATGCCGCACTTGCATTCCTGTACCTGTGTGCACCTGACTCCAACCAGAGGGTGGTGTAGACCGATCTGCCCACGGGATAGGTATCCAACCTCCCCTGACAGGGGTCTGCAAATGAGACGTATTGAAATCTTCAATTGTTCTAGGTGGGGATATCCGGTTCCTATCGGGTGTAACCGACTCTTGCGAATTGGCTTCCACCGACTGACCGGCGGTCGTGTGGGTCTTCGGTACGTTTATCTGAACCGTTCGTGGACGGTTAACCTTAGATTCCATGGCTTCTAAACGGGCGTGTAGCTGCACCACCTCCGTCCGAATGCTTTTTATTGCTCCGTCTCAAACGTTTAAGAGCTTGTTCATACGGTTCAGCCCCTGCAACATGTTATCTTCCTTACCCTTATGAGCCACTTTGCATGCCATGGTTTTATCCATCAACTCACGCACTAGCACGGAAGTTTGGTTCGTAAAATGAGCTAGTAGTAGATCAGCCTGCGCCAGGATAGCTATGGCTTTGGGAATCACTAAACCGGCTCCCGATGTTGTTTCTATCGATTAAAACCTGGTATTCTCATATCCCATCCTCGTAACACTAGGTGTGCTTGTCATCTCGTTCATGTTGGGTTTATCTTTCGAGATGTCGGCATGGATTAGAACCCGTTGGGCGCCAGTTATGAGGTCTGCGCTAAGGTAGCACTCGAACCCTCATAGAATCGAGAGTAGTTACGTTTGAGAGGCGATCGTTCGTCCACCCGGTTCGAAGGGTACTATGCACAATTGGCGCTCGAATCCTCCCTCGCAACCGAATGGTTCAGTCGAATGTAGACTGCAGTACTCGAACGCAATAATATGATGGTTATAGAGTTCACACTCGAGACAATAGTAGAATAAAACAATATATTTGGTTTATCGCAACATGAAACAAATGTTAAACGGTGAACATCAAATTATACCAAAGATAGACCATATACTTCCTTCTAATGACTTTGCTATTTATCCAATACAAAGTGTTCTATTCAACTTCCGAATGAACTATAAGAATTAAATCTCGTTTTGGGGTCAGCTATAGGTCTCTTGCCCGGCTTAAGTATTAAATTTATCCCGATAGGGTTATCCTTGTTTAGGGTCTGCTAACACTGATTTGGATTTCTCTTCCAGACTGGTTGACTTACGAAAGGAAGTTTTGAAAGGATTTTCCTCAGGTCAACCATAAGACTGGGTTAAAGCTAAGTTTCAAGCAAGCTGATTATTATTTCCTCTGATCCCCCTTTATATACCCTAATTTTCTCTGGCCTTATGGGATAAGGCCTCCCGCAGTACCCCTGGTGTTCCACTAGAACAACTCCTTTAACGTTATGCATGTCACAAAATGCCGTAATCCGTCAATTGGGGGCAAAGGGCAAAATTAGAACATTCGCTGCATTCTTTCCCCTTACCATTAGCCGACGGTTGCGTCATGCAATAGTATATAACAAACAGGCTGACCCCGAAACGAGGAGTAGGACGGAAATTAGGAGGCAGGCACTTGGATATCTCCTTTCACACTACCGTAACCACTGGTAACTGGATAGTCTGTCGCCATAATGTGCTACCGCGAGAAATAACGCGCCACGTAAAGTGTTATCAATTAGTCTTAACTGTAATGGAATTTCGGCCAGAATAAACTTGCTCATTTGGCAATCAGCGTATCTTGCTCTTCCACCCTGTTTGTGTTGTGTCCCGAACCTTACATAATACAGCACTTGCACTAAGGTAAAGACAGTATTGTCAAAGAACATGCGCAAGGTTTAGAGTATTTTGTAACAATTTTTTATTGCTGGGGGTATCTAGGGCTTTCCTGAATATTGTTTGCCACACAGCAGTTTCCTGAACTTGTTTGCCACCCTGTAATAAAAACATGGTATCAAATAGGGGCCGATTTAATGATATTTCTAACCACACAGAAAAATTTGTTCATGCGTCCTTTTATATATGCCCGAAAAGGATCTTGTAATTAGAACAGGAGGCAGTTTCAATGTTCTAGCGACTTTTTGTGGTGCATGTACATGTACCTTGCACTCCCTTACACTTTCAAAAACTTTCAAAAAATTTTAGGCTGTGGCAACTCCTGGCATACGTCCGAATGTCTCTAGCTCTTTGTGAAGACGTCCTTCCAGTGGTCACAAAAATTGCGGACAGGGTTGTGGAAGATAACACTGCACATGGTGGCTGCAGTTGGGATAATTGAATTTAGATGTTGTTCCTCTACAAGCAGGTGTCCGACCATTAATGGATGCGTCACAAAGGGCGGTATGTATGACCTGTTTGAGTCCACAGTTACATCGTCAGTTCCATGTGCTACCACAACATTCGAATATGATGTTGTTGGGGATGGAATTCTTGTCAAGTGATGGTCTGGCAATTGTGTCAAAGGCAGGATACCTGTATTATGAGGATGAACCAGATGGGCACATGTTTTGCTAAGGAGGGAGCAGATTCAGAGAAAGCAGATAGGCGAGCAGGTTGGGGAAGAACTTTCCCAGTGGAGGTGGCATGCACGGCAGTATTGCACCCATGCTCTTCTATGATGATTTGCTATCATGCCTATAGGGACACTGGTGGGCCAACAACGTTGGATAACTCCAGTGGAACGGGGATCACTGGTGTCTAAATTGGCAGCAGGTGTTTTTATCAAGAGTCGCTGTGCCTGTGGTTCCAAATGGAAAATTTGACATCCAAGACCTGTTCAGTAAAGGCAGGAGAAATCGTAGGCCAGATGACTTTGTGGGAGAACTCCCAGTTTGTAATAGGGGAGTATGCGATAAATTGAATTAGCCTTGCATAACATTAGGTCGATAAGGGGTTTTTGTCGGCATTAAATGTAAATCCCAGATTGTGGGGCAGCCAAGAAAACACTTGATGCAGTTGTTGGGAGTTATGGAATATATTTGCAGTTTTTTCTGCAGAATTGGCATTCGAGTTCCTTATCCCCGCATCGAATCAATACGAAAAACGTACCGCCAGTATATGTGCCACCGATACGGGAGGGGGGGACCGGTACGAGAAGTGGTGCATCAAGAAAAACAGTCGATGCTCAAACACGGAAATGTTCAGTCAGGCTAAAGTCCATACTTTAGTTCGGTGGTATTAGTGAAAAAAAGGATGACAGGTGCGGATTCTGTACTGATTTCAGAAAGTTAAAATGCATATACGAAGGTAGATAGTTTCTCAATCTCCAGGATCGATGATGCATTGGATTCATTCAGGGAGCCTAGTGGTTTGCAACACTTAACTTAATGTTGGGATATTGGCAGCTGCCAATGCATCCTGACGATCGTCAAAAGAGGCTTTGAAAAGTGCTTAATTGGTTTTATTCCAAGGTTCAGCATTTGGGAGATGTGGTAGGAAAGGCTGGCATTGCCGCAAATATGGAAAAGATTAAGGCAGTGCGAGATTTCCCACGGCCGGATTCTGGGACTGAGGTGAAAGCCTTTTTAGGATTGGCGGGATATTATCGTCGATTTATTGCAAATTTTGCAAGTATAGCCCGCCCACTGATCGATCTGACAAAACAATTGGAGTCATTTGGTTAGTCAGTGGATTGTCAAAAGGCTTTTAAGTTTTTTAAAAATAGCGCAAAAATTCTCCCATGTTGCAGATGTTTGATCCTGCATTGGCGTTGCCATTGCATACAGATGCGTCCACCATTGGATTAGGTAGTGTCTTGTAACAAGGGGAGGGTAATGCCCAGGGAGTTCTGGTATATGCTAATCATACGTTGTCACCAGCGGAGTCGAAGTACACTGTCCCAGAACCGGAGGCACTGGCAAAGGTGTGGGCAATGGAGAAGATTCGGCATTACTTGTTCCTCCACCCTTTCACTATGGTGACAGACCACCATGCCTTGTGTTATTTGCACGGCTTAAAGAACCCATCCAATCGGTTGGGAAAGTGGGCACAAAGTTAGAATACTTTCAATTTATCGTAAAATATAAAAAGGGGATTGCACAAGGAGGTGAACTGTTTAAGTCGGTACCCTGTGGGGAGTGCAGAGGAGTCGGTGGATGGTGATGTTTTCCTGCTTCAGTTGGTGGCACAGTATGATATGGTGGTTGAGCAATAAAAAGACCCCAACATTTGTTAACTGAGGCAAAAGGCGAAACATCAACTGCTACTGTGAAGGGTAATAAGGTTTTGGGGGACGTCCTATATTTCTTTTAACCAGGAAAGGCACGAGATTGATGTTTGTGATACCGCAGCATCTACGGAATGAAACATTATCTTAATGTCATGACTAAGTATGCTGACCATTTTGGTATTACGAAGACTTTGGAGTTAGTAAGTAAGTCGAGCACATAATTAGCCGCATTTGTAGCAGGACGTGGTGCAGTTTGTCCAGTTATGTGAAAGCTGCCAAAAAGCAAAAATACCATGACACCTCCGGCGGAGTTGCTGGAGCCGATAAACGGGGGATTGATTTTGTTGGACCATTACCCATGGGGAGAAAAGGCCTTAAGTATGCATTGATTCCATCCTAATAAAGGGATCCTAATAAAACGAACGACTAGGTCAAACATTAAAAGATTTGTTGAGCTTCCTGGGGAACATGGGCCACTGAACGTTTCCGCACGAAAGGTGCGTCAGGGTTAGCAGCCATTGTTGATATTGTCAGTTGGTTGGACACATCGAGTGCGGAACGTGCTTTTATGAGGTTTAAAAAGTAAAAGTTGACATTACGGGAAAACGGATGGATGGTTCCTGCCAGAGAATATTGAGCAGATGGAGCGGGACTATCGTTTTCTGTTGGGAGAGGGCTTCGCGGAATTCGTAACGCCCATACGTGAGTCTCCGCCGACACCGCATAATCATCAAATTGATGATGATAATTTCGAGCCAGATATGCCCTGTTGCCGGACCGGGGGATGAAACGGATGCCGGGGAGGGCGTGAATGCTGCCGGTGCACAGGCACAAGTTTTGCATGTGGGGGCAGGGAGGGACTAGCCATTGGGGGCTTCGGTGGAACAACACGGAGGTCTCAGAGAGGATGGACAGCAGTGGCGCCCGCGGAATTTCAGACAAGAACTGATGATAGTGGAAGCGGGTTGTTCGGTGGCGGAACATTCGGATTAGGTACGATTGAGCTGTTATTTGCAGACCGATGAGCAAACTCCTCCGCCAGGAGTGTCCTTCTTGGAGGCGGGCATTTCACAGTAGGCATGGTACCGGCGCTGTACTGGAGTCTGGCCACCACCGGTTGTTTAATCTTGTCCTTCTGAACTTTGGAAAAGTGTGTGCGACATGAGTGCTGGATACAGCGATTTAACGGTGCAAATGTAAATATGCTGCCTGCGTGGAGCTGTGGGGGATATTTTACAGATTATCTTTTTAGTATTTTATTGATAGGATGGCAGTTTCAACTTTAATAGATCACCTAGCGGTGTGATGATAGTAGATTTTTTTATTACTATAATTTATGTGTAAAGATGTTTTGTAGCATATCACGGACTGTTTGGTATGAATATGGAGCATTTTTTTCTCTTTTCCTTTTCTTGATTTTTATTTTGTTGTAGCACAGAATGCTCTCCTTTCAGAGGGGTGGTGTAATGAAATGTAGAGATCAGATATTGCATGCCCGGATAAAATGTAGATGGGGATTTAACGGAGGGAAAGGTCCCTCGCATGAAGACCAAATGATCGGAATGCGAGGTGACGTAACGGAAAGAGGAGAAAGGACGGCAGTCTCCACCTGAGTGAAAAGGAGGGCAGTGGGAAAAGGTCTGTGGACTGTTACCTCAAGTTGACGTCTGATGTTTTGCAACTGGATCGTCAGGTATGGCCAAAGTGTGGCGGTTTAAACTGTTATAGCAGAGTTTGTGCCAATTGTGATGAGCTGTGTTTGAGAGAACTGTATTGCGATACATGTTGCAGAATAAACGTGACATTTGCTACAGTTACCTGGTGTCCCCAAGTTGTCGGAAGCGGGTGAAATCTTACAAGATGAAGCACAGAAAATGCAAGAAACTACGAACTTTTCAACCTGCCATTTCCAGAATAGCTTGAAAACTACAGGTTACTCCCAATAAACGTGTTAACAAGATGTTTGCTAAAATTAATTGCTAATGCACAGTCATACATTTGCATTCTAAGAAAACATTAAGGTGCTGGTACTGTGGCACTTCAAAATCGAAATTGCAAATGGCCACCTTCTGGGAAACCATTGAATGCTCTTTTACCCGCTCTTTTATGAGGCTTGCCTTGTATGTGACCTGCTAAGGAGCGCGCATGAAGGTATTAAAATACCGGTAGTCCTTGGATTTGTCACCTGCCCTTGTTTGCGACATTAATTGCATTTTTGTTGGGGTCAAGGGTCGCTCAGGACTTGAATATCTTGAGTGACGTTTGTTCTCCTATTTCGTCATTATGCATCGCTGGTCAGGTTTGGGTGAATGCCAGGCATTCCTGTACCTAACCAGCGGTGCTGTTATGCAACGTGTCACGTGGGTCACGATCCTTTATAAGGTGAGAGTTAGAGCAATCAATATCTCATTCTGCACTTTGCTTTTGGGCCGGGCTGCCGATTGTCGGAAGCTCTGGCCAAGCTTTCGGCAATCCTTTGGCAACTTACAACTTCGAGAATTATCTCGCTGGGTGCGGATAAATAAGGCGATCTGGAGTTTGATGACCGGATTCATGCTGCATGTTTGCCTCCGGCTTGCTGGCACTGTGAAATCTGGCAATGGAAACTGGAACTTGGTAGCGGCAATGAAAGGTCTGAAACGTCTAACTAAATATTATCGAGATTTATCTAAGTGAACAGCGATAAAGCTGAAGTAAATTTAAGGTGTGCTGTGAATTATCACGTCCAGCATACTATGAATAGCCCGTGGTCCAAAAACATTTGCAGGTGCAGAATTGTTTATATTTAAGTGTCTTTTACTGAAATAATTTTATTACGTGATTTTAAACTTTACATCATTTTATTGCATGCGCATTATTTTATTTGTTTGAGAAATTCGAGGAGATAGAACTTGATTTGTTGTTATTTCGCTCACTGGCATTACCTGATCAAATTTGAGATACGTTAAACGGAAAAATTGTGCTGAACACTCATTGAGAGTAGTACAGTGATTATCAGTTACAAACGGATGTGCTATTGCGCGGTTTGTTGAGTTGCTTGCCACGTTAGTGCTTCAAGTGTATCAAACGTTGACATTTGAGAGCATAAAAATAAACGATTGATTAGAGCCTAAACATTCAGTCTAATAGCATATATAATTACACTAGACAACAGCTAACCGTAATAGCCGTGTATACTTTATACAGTGGAATTTACAGCTTACAGATTTATCTTTCATTTTTCAAGTTGCAGATGGGCATTGTAGGGGCCAGAGAAAATACAACTACAATCATCTATATGAAATGGATGATTGTACAATGATAATTGTAGTTGTACAATCCTCCATTTCATATTGATGATTGTAGTTGTATTATCGCTGGCATCTTCGATGTCACTAGTGAGATTTTGCGTAGAGTATTCCATTTCATGTTTATTATCTTGTTTTCGCTAGCGCCTATAATTGCACTAATGCATTAGCCTACTATCTAACTGTACTGTTGCGCTCTCTAGCCACTCATTATACAAGGCAAGGCTCGTCCATAAACGGCACCCCCCCATCCAAATGGACACGTTTGTGGGCCGCCCCCAATGAATGCAATAATTTCCCAAAATCGCACAACTAATTTGATATCTACAGTTTTAGATTAAGAAACTGCATTCAATATTATTTACATTTGATAAATTTTCTTGCATGACCTTCCAAATGTTCTTCCAGATCGTGCTCCTATCAACGTTTTTCAAATGCTCTCAAATCTGGCTGAACCTGTCAACATGATTTCCACAATACATTGAAGAGTACAGTACGAGGCACCTAATTATGGGAATATCTTGGATATTCGTGTTCTAAATATTCTTCATGAAGGACACAGGCCAAAATGTCCCATAGAAAATGCATGGCGATCAATGCTTGATGCAAATTAATGTGCAAGTTGCACCACAGGTTGCCCGTTAACCTTATACATGTATATGTTACATGTAATATCTGCTTATAGACTTACCTTAAATTAAGATGAGTTAAGACTTGCAACTGAATAACATTGTCAGGCACACTTCGTATAACATTATGGTAGCAATCGATTTTTTCAATTGAGATGAAATCACAAACTTCGAATGGTAATTCTGTTAAGCGATTTTTTGATAAGTCTGTAAATAGAGAAAAAGACTGCAATATGAGCAAAATGAGATTGCAAAAATCTTGTTTTATTTTTGAATACTTTTAAACAAACTTATTGTATTGTAAACTTCTATATATTGTATACAAAAGGTAAATCTCTAGACAACATTTCCCTACATTTTATAAGAGGGGTCTTTCATTCGAAGCCTCATACAAAAAGTATTAATTCACTTATTTCACCAACCCAAACCACACATATAGTGCCTCTATTTTATTACCAACAGTTCATCTCAAAAGACTTAAAAACTGAAATTAGGAGTGAACTTAAAACAATTGTTTAATGTGGCAGCAGCTAGATGAATTTGACAGTTTTTTTGCTAGAATGTGATCATGACAAGTCATAATTATTTCATACCATGAATGACAACTTTAGCTTTACATAACCACAATAACAATCTTGTAGTCCTAACGTGTAGGTATTGATTCGGTAGGTTCGACTCGCAAACGTACCCGAGGAACTTTATTGTGCATCAAAATACGTGGTTTAGTAAAACTGCTGCCATATTCATATCAGTACACTTACATAACTGATTTCAATGGTAAAATGCCATGTATCGCAGGATGGGTGCGGTACTCCACACTCAGCTGGCCTATGCGATTTGAGGTTTTCATTTTGACAACTACCGTATGCACCAGTAGATGATGCTGCCCATCATTCAATGCTAACCTGGGTTTTACATTCCCACTTTCATTTTCAAACCTGTCAAATTTCGGTGTCGATTATGCAAAATTCACGTAAATCACTCACCAACAGCAACCGTGTCCTCCAAGTCGTACTTGGAAGCGACTTTGGGAAATTCTTTCAAATTCCTTCCACTTAGGTAGAGTGCTCCTGTCAAGTGAGCATCCTCCAGCACTCTTTCCAGTGATCGTGTTAATTGAGTATTGTTTCGAATGCCACTCCCAAACAACGGGACGGCCATTATCTTCTCTTCATCAATCAGCGCTACTCGCAGTCTGCACCTTCTGCTGCTACAACAGTGATCAACAACAGTGTTGCCAGATCGGTATGACAAATCCAGCATGAAGCAATGGTGCCAGGTAGCAATCTTTCAGCAAGATTGTGCTTCTTCACGGATACGATTGGGCCCGACAATGCATGACAACCACCTTCGAATTTGTTTGGCGTTTTTTTCAAATTTCTTAATTTTTTGATAAATAAACGTGGGCTGCTGAAATTATAAACCAAAGCTGGGCCCCTAGTGGACGACCAATAATACACTATTAAGAAAAGTAAATTGAGCAATTATAATGCTGTAAGTAATGTTTTAAAGCTGGAAGATGCCATTGCGTTATGTCAATTGATTGAGTAAACAGGAGTTTCTGCTCTTGCGATTTATGACAGGACAAAAGATAAGCGACCTTGTCACCAGAATCACAATGATGTGATCAAAGCTATTGCCAAGAAAATATCAATTCCAGTGATTGCAAAGTCAGTTTCACATACTTTTCCTTGATAATAAGGAAATATTGAATGATTGTTT
>JAQIXS010006110.1:0-11315 GCA_034700785.1 Rossiulus vilnensis
GGAGAGTTTAGTGGCAACACAACGCAAATTCCCTATTGGGGATTTATGCAAGGAAACGTTGAGTGACAACACTGCGCGGATTTGATTTGGCGAGCGAACCGTCTTTCAGAAACTCTGCACGGTCGACCGCGTTGTAATCGTAATTCGGCGTGCAGACACTGTTCACACCAGCCACTTCTGAAGTTGATTGCCGACGGATCAACTTCAGATGTGGCTGGTGTGAACGGGGTATAAGCTCCATATGTGCAGCATTTTTAACACGTGTTTCCCTAGTAACTACATGGAATCTGGAACATGGAGGCGTCCAAAAACAGGGTTTTTTGCATGACCTCATTTATGAACGCTCCCTAACGATTTTTTAAACTAAATTTTTATTTTAATAGGCAATATAAAAGGCCATTTTGAATTTATAAAACAAAGAAAACCCTAATGGACGACCAATTCTACACTATGGAGAATAAATTTAGTATAATTATTCCAAGCAAAGATGTGTATTTATTGCATAATAGGCTACACTTTTATTATACAAGTGTTCATACTTTTGGCAGTTCAAAACTAGAACATACTGTGGATATACCAATAGCATGAAAGAGACGGTATTGCTATTAATCTTTCCAGTCCAATCACTCAGTTTCCATTCATGGGGTATCGGTATGGCTTTCTTTAAGCTGGAAGGCATAATCTATGAGCCGAATATCTACGATTGGATTTCGCTCAGCATTTTTTAATTTTTGTTAAGTTTCACCAGACTATAGTAAAGTTTTTGGCGTACGCACGCCGCCGAGAGAACGAAGCATTGCAGTCGGGGCGTAGATGATAAATTATAATCAATTCCCATTAATGCGGTCAACACTGCTTGGATAAACTTCACTCAACCCATCGCAACTTTCCTGAATTGTGTCGCACATGCAATTCTGAGCCCCAAGATGGCGGCGAGGTGGATAAGCTGGCTTCACCTTCGCATGAAACGCACTCGGTTCGAGCACGAATAAATAAACGCAACTGACCTGCGGCTGCACGGGAATTCTGTCGCACGTCGATTCGAAATCCAAAACGAAAAAATAATCAAAAGTTTGTTTCACGGGACTGTTCGTCGACGTGCAATAGGATAAAACAGCCCTTGCATCGTGGCAAGCAAAAGGCGATTTCGCCATCGGGAAGTTCCGAACAGCCTTGCAGGCGTTTCCTCGCAACAAAAGACTGCACACCGACGACGATTGTGCAAAAAACCGCAAGTGATGAGTCCACATAGTTGAAGGAAAGTTTTAGAGCCGGAAATCCTTACGAATCGAAAATAACAACACCAACGAAAGTATCAAGTAGCAGCACACTTTTACAACAGCTGCGCAGACGATGGCCACGACGCCCACTGCTTCCTTGCTCGTTTTTAGCCGAAGCGCCGTTCAAGTTGCGGTTTCCCTCCGCCAGGGGGCGAACCCTCTGCCTGAATGACGTCATTTTATTACATCACTCCGGCCCGCGGGGATAAAAAATACGCAATCTTGGCTTAAGTGGTAAGCATTTGTTTGTGGATGTTAAATGGTTCAATATATAATTGGTATAAATAACCAATTATATATTATGTAATAAAATATGAAAATGTCCCCATTTATTTGTACCAAAAAATATTTCTGGATTAGTGAAATCTCACTGATTATTCTAAAGTTTAACTACACATTGTGTCGATTTTCCAAAAGGGAGATTACTCTTTTTTAGTAATGGCAAAATCGCCATTGTATAGTGGATTATTCAAGAAATAACAACGGTTTTTGATTGATAAGATATGGCTATATTAACTGTTGGATTTCTAATAGTAGTGATAATAATAATAATTAAACTACAGTACTGTACTAGTAAATACAGGGTTCATGCTAAAATGTACAAAATCATTTCCTTGATTTTCCCTGACCAATCCAACTTAATTTACTTAAGTCTTACTCAATTATTTTAAATCGAACTACATACCCAGTTCTTTTTCAACTCATGTGATTTACAGGCAATTGCATTTTTATCAGTAAAGTAAACGAAAAAATTCTTGTTTATGAAAAATTCCTCAAGTGCTTATAGCACCTCCAATTCTAAGTGCCACTAAAAAATTCAGTGCATATTCATGCGAGATTCCCCTGATCACGCTTCTCTTCATTGACTTTCCATGTGCATATAAACCCTGAAATAATGCATCTTTAAAGACGCATTAATCTTTAAAAATAGCATTTTCCAAAATGCAATTAAGGCTGGTTCCCCAAGCTTCCATGATTGTAGAATTTAGCGATTTTAAGCCAGATCCAAAACAATGACCAATACACAAACAAAATTGTACATTTATGCTTTAAATACTTATCGAAATACTTTTCGAAAAAATAAAACCGGTTGTCCACTAGGGTCCGAGTTGTTTTAGAATTTGAAAATGTCCCGTTTAATTATTGGGGGGGATGCGATTTCCGAAAACGGGATATTAGATCTCAGAAAATGGCCATAGGAGGTTTTCATGATCGAAATATTTTCAAATTATCAAAAAAAAACCAAACCCTGGACAACCAAGTCCACATAGAAACAAATCGATTTGGCAATTATGATAACTAGTCTGAGCAAGAATGTCAGTTCTGGCGTCGAAACCGTGCCAACGTCCAACTGACATCCCTGGATACCTGCGGGGGAATGTTAGAGAAATAAAGACAGAGTTCTCGCATAGAAACACTTTATACAAATTCGTTTGTATAAACAAAACAGCTGTACAAATTACACAAGATAGAAACTGGAGACAGTTACCGTGGTAGGGGCACGCACAGCACAAAAGTTGACGCAGTCCATGATCGTGTTCTCTAGGCTACGTTTCAAATATATATAATATGTACAATAAGTAACGTGTTCATTTAGAAGTGCTCTGGTACAAAGAAGGACACGGTAAATAAAACTTTTGTGCCCACTTCGAAATGCGAACAAAATGCCACGAGAAATTGAACGGCGAGAACATCGAAGAGTCCGGGGTGACGCTGACTAAGGACTAGTTGGGGTGAGGGGAGGGGGTGGGGGCCAAGGTCCACCAAATCTAAGAGAATGCTTTGGGTCTGCTTGTAAGCGTTCACACTGACCAATCGTGACCAACTTGGACGGGCCCAATGGGCAACATCGCGCTAAAACCTGCTCGAAAATCCGAAAGCTTTCCACCCAGAATTTGCGGAAACATTTACTTCGTTTCAGAAGTTCACATGGCTTTTTTTGGTCCATCCAATTTTTCAAATCTGCCTAACATTTGGTGTAATGTGCTCAACGCGTTGCATCCGGAACGCAAATTTACCCGAATGCCCCCGGTTTGACGAGTTCAGTGAAAGATGGGAATCGGCACACGTTTTGCACCGACCGCAGAAATTCACGAGCGAATTTTCATTTGGCAGCTAGGAAACAAACGCTGAAATTTACTAAAAATGTAAAAATGGTGCTTAGGGCGAACGTGTCAACGGAACGGGCAGACTTTCTTACCCTCTCATTAAACACGCATTTCAAGTTTGCTGAAAATTTCAAAACGGCCCATTAGACAAATGTGCTAAACTTGAATGCTGGACTAAACTCTTGACTTAGCCGGCAGTTTGCCGACACGCACGTCGGTGTTTCGCTGAACACGTTCGCAATTCCTAGAGCCTGCCGAAACTTGCGGCAGACGAGGAAATCTTGGCCAGTCCACCATCCGTTTCCGAGTCCAAACTCTTTTCACCGAAAACATTGAATTATTTAAATCATTGGATGTTGAGCTAAACGCCAAAACTCGGCCATATTTGGCAATACGCGCATTGGTGTTTCGCTGAACATGTTCGCAATCCTTGAATTAGCCGAACCATGCAGCGCGCACATAGGCAGGCGATGAAACGTTGACCAGTCCTGCATTCATCTGGTCTTTTTACCATAAACTTTAACACCGACTTCGTGAGTGCTCGGACTTCGGTTTCCGGTCCAACTGATCTGGTCACATTGGTCAGTGTTGGGTAATGGTATCGCAATGGGGGCGGTGGGCAAAAATCCGAGTCAGACTCGGGACCATCTCCGTTGAACGTGTTCGGCAAAACCTCAGGTATTGCAATTCCTGGAGCCAGTCTAAACTTGCGGCATGCACATCCATAGACGACGAAATCTTGGCCATTCCACCATCTGTTAACCGATAACATTGAAAAGTGACATTCTTCGGTGGTAGGGTTTTTTGTCATCTGGTCACATTGGTCAATGCTGGGCTTTTGGGCATCGCATTGGGAGAGTTGTGGACAAACACCCGATCCAGACTCGGGACCGCCTCCGGTGCGCATGTTCAAACAAAACTTAGGATTCTGCTCAGAGATTAGACAAGCTTAAGACTCAAGGGGGCGCTGTGGCTTTCGTGCTTTGTACTATGCCCACCCGAGCATTCCAGGTGGCGCCAGGAGCGCCGCAGCAAACTGAGATCAGGGTGACCAGCGCCACCTGAACCACCTAAACGAAACACATACACATCGACACGAGACGGGACAACCGGGACGGGAGCGCCGCAGCATCTTCCGCTCCGGCCTCGCCGAAAACAGCACGACGAAAGAAATAGAACAGTAAAAAACATGGCGGAAATGCGAGGAGTACAAAAGTGGGGGATGGGTGATCTGAGAATGCTCACGCGCCTCTTCCAGAAGGCGTGCGGGGGGCTCCACGGGCGAGTTTATCACAATGGGCTTCCTTTTCTCTCCGCGTCTTTGGCAAATCGCACCGAGTCACCGAGTCGAAGCGGAAACAACATGATGGCGTTCGGTGCCGCGGGAAAGTCGGCGGAAATGGCACTTTTTCTGCTCTGGGGGCCTTGCGCGGATGCTCAGCTGGTCTGCGGCTGCATGTAGTCGGCCATGTGGCAGTCCGCAGCAGGCTGCGGCCCGTGCACCGGGTACGCCAGGGTAGTCCGTAGCACGTCATTGTGCTCGTAGAGCGACGTCTGCGCGTAGTGCAGCACCAGGTCCTTGAGGGTGGGGTAGATGTTGTAGGGCTCGGCGAAGCCGTAGCCCTTGTCCGTCTTCTGGATGATGCAGTGGGACACCTTGCCGCCGACGCTGCAAAAAGACGAGAGTAAATTTGTTTAGTAAACTTTGACACATTCTTTGCCTTAACAATAAACATAAGCAACAACAAAACTGGCGTATTGTCCGGGAGGCTCAATGCACGAGTCATTGCAAAATGTACAACACCGGAGAAATCCAATTTGCAGGAGGAAGTCTTTAAATGAAACCATCTAGGTCTTACTTTGTCTTTATTTTTTGCACGCCAACAATACATGGCATTTAAAGGATTTGGATGCATAAATTCAATGATTTTCAAGAACTTTCAGCACATCGGGCATACAATTAAAGAGTAATACACAAGCGATTCTTCTTGACGTTAATCAGGATCCTCCTGGGAATAACAATTTTAAACTTCCCCGGCTTTTGTTTTCTGAACACATTTCCTGACCGCTCCGACCACCGAAAATGTAAGAGTATCAAAGGACAGAAAGTGGCAATTAACATCATGCTCAGAATCGGCACATGAATAAGGAAATTTTCTGTGAATTTGAATACACTAAAATGCCCAATGAATCCATCAGTGGCAAATATTTTTCCATGACCAAAATGTTGTTGACCTTTTCCAAGTAAATCACATATCTGCCTAACTATTCCATGCCTTTACGGGTTGCCAAACTTAAGTTTTCTGCTCCGCATAACCATTAAACGTAAGACCCACATTTCTGACTATTAACATAGATTTGAGCCATTACGCAACTGGCGTGGGCAGAAGTCAAGCTGACCCAGGCTTGACCAGAAGCATCATAGAGCGCGAAAGAGTTGAGCACCAAAATGACCCCAATTAAAAGCTCTTACGAGGACTAACGACATCTAAATCAGAGCACGCAGTTCTCCAAGTACCAAAGGTGGGTGGCCGCGGGTGTCAAAACTTTCAAAACAAGCAACGTTCCACTTTCTTATCATGCGTTCCAAAAGAAAGTTTGGAGATAGCCAAGGAGAATCTAAGTGACCTGATATTTGAATTCCGTTTCTCAAACCTGATATTTCTAATCTGTTACATATGCGAGACCCCGTTTTGCGCAAAGCTCTAGCAAAGAGGCCTCACTTATGAATAATTCAATTCAAATCAACTCAGCTTAAGACCGAATCAAAAGTATGCCCACCATGCAAGCAAAATTGCACATTATCATGACCAGCTGACAAACCCGGCATTGCTCATTGGTCAACCCGTATCCATTACCCCTCTATCAAACCCCCTTCGTAGTGTTTTGAAAAACATTCTGTATTTTGCATTTTTAGCACCAAAGCACATCCCTAGCAAATTCCAACATTTTAGCACGAAGGGTTGGGGAGAAACATTTACCCCTCTGTTAAACCCCCTTCAGGATATTTTCACCAAATTTCTGCATTTAGCGTTTTTAGTTCCATAAGCAGAAAGACGAATCACGAGATTAACTTACACAATTGAGAGGGCAGGCTGGCCGTGGACTCGGGAAGGTCGAATGAGGAATGTTCCGTCCACCTTGTCCTGCAGCAGCTGCTCAGCCTCCTCCCTGGAGGCCCGCTGCAGGTACCACGTCGACTCGTCGTGGTGCGGCGACGTCTCCTCGTCCCGGCTGATGGCGCGCTCCTGGAAGCTGTTGAACTCGGGCCGCGACTCCGTGGACGAGTCCCTCAGCAGCACGTCGATCTTCTCCTGCTTCATGCCGTGCGACAGCAGCCACCTGCAAGGCGATCGAGAACAACGCGATCAGAGAATGCCATCTTGCGGTGCCTCAGACCGAAGTTGAGTGGCACTTACGACTGCAGCTGCTCCCGCTGGCGGTGGAGCTGGATGACTTCCGGCTTGATGCTGTTCATCTCCCTGTCGAGGCTCCTGTTGTACGCCACCAGCTGCTTCAGGTCGTTGTCCAGCACGATCTCGCTGTCCTTCAGATACTGGATGCGCGACTTGGCGTAGGCGAAGTTCTCGATCATGCTGCGGACGAGAGAGAAAACTGAGAATTTGGGCCCGAAGATTTGAAAGGCACTTAAAACCAATCGAAATAGATTGACTGCGATTAGTTGAGAGGTGCTTTCGGAAACAGAGTGCACACATGCGTGAGTTACATTTTGTGAAATAAATGTGACAATTTACCTGCCCAAATTACACCCAAATTACAAATTTTCAACAGTTAATAGAGCCGAAGAGTGACTAGGAAGGGATCACCGTCATTGGGGAAACCACGAAATCCAGAAGTAGGATAGCCGAACCGGGATTCGAACCTAGGTCGCCCGAATGCAAGGTTTCAGGGGTTTCCAGATTCACAAAAATGTTTTTTGGAAAGTTTCTAAATCATTCCGAAGTAAGAATACAGCATTGGAAATGGTGAAATTGTATTTAGTCAAATCAATTTTTGTACTGAATTTTAGAATTACATATTTTTCAAAAATACAAAATAAAGTCAATATTCCAACAAAATTCCATGAGTTTTCCAGGTGTTCCAGGGCGAGTATTAAAAATTCCCTGAGTTTTCCAGGACAGTAGACACCCTGGTACAAACCTGGGTTGAACGCATGGAACCCCTCCCCCAATCACGTGCGGAGGGTATCGAGCAGAATACTGTCTTCACTAATGATTACCTGATATCACCAGTCACAAGAAGGAACGAACAAAATTTACGATTTTTTCTCTCAAGCCTACACAAACTGGAAGTCCGGTCCTTACTTTTTCATCTCATGGGGTTCGGCCTCCTTGTAGAACTTCTCCTGCAGCTGGATCTGCTCCTCGAAGAAGGCAAGCGTCTCGGTGAACGCGTCCATGGCCTGCTTCTTCATGGTGATATCCTGCATGGTCTTGGTGTAGTCCTCGTAGAACTGGTCGTACTGCTTGGACTTGCCCTGGTACTCCTTGTTCACGTTCATCAGCTTCTGGCACACGTTGTCCAGGTTGGCGTTGCTCTCCTCCTCGTCGTCCGCCTGCTGGAAGCGCGACACCGGGTAGAGCAGCTTAACGTCCAGCGTGCGGTTGTACTGGTTGAGCGACACGTTGCGGTAAAAGTTCACCAGCTCCACCACGGACGCGAACTTGAGCGGCTCGGAGAAGCCGTAGTGGCCGTTCTTGTGGCAGATCTTGATCAGCTTGCTGCTGCCGCCCTTGCGCAGCGTCAGCGTGTACTCGCCGCCCTTGTTGGACGCGTCCCGCACCAGGAACGTGCCATCAGGGGTGTCTTTGAGCTTCTCGTTCACTTCCTCCCTGCGGAGGGATGGAATGAAAGAAATTAATTCACAGGGTTCGTGCTGTAACTTAAAAAATTCGCTTCCCTGACTATCCCCAAACAACTAATTTAATTTCCCTGACTTTTTGAAAATACATTTCTGTAGCAAAAAAAATGGCAAAGCGGATGCTTAACGATAATCTAGTAATTTCGGGGCAGCTGCATTTTTACTAGTAAAATTAATATTCATAAACAGTTGTAAAGTCCAGCAATTCAATTAAACTTGACTAAAACAGCTTCTAATCTAGGCAGGGCAGGGCATGTGATGGCAAATTTGGGCCCTTTTGTCAAACTGCTCATTAAGATTGTCTAATCTGTTATTTTTAGACTGCACGAAGTTTGAATGTTTTGGGATTTCAACAAAATCACGCGGTAGTTTTTAAAGAAAATGAAAGTTGAAAATTAAAAAATGTCCATTTTATTCAAAATCACAGTAAGTAGGCAGCAGTGGGCGGTCTAATCGCCCCGATTTCAAATCAACTTTTCAAGGCATCCGATTCATTGAAATTAAAATTTTGAATTTTTGAAAAAAAATACGCCGAAACCCAACCTTATCGGTGGCACAAGATCTCCACCATTTAGAAGTCACATGTTTCGGTGACACGCATAATGTCATTAAAATTAGTCACGTAAAACCACGAACCCTTCCGATAAACTTTGTGCCGGTGAAGGAAACCCGAGAGGGTCGTGGTGAAGGAAACCCGAGAGGGTCGTCACGTAAAGTGCTTTCTGCAAACTTTGGCCGAATTGATAGGGCAATGGAACGTCCTTTCAAATCGCTACAAGCAGTCTTCAATCAATCTTTCGACCTTTGCAGGATCGCCTTTCTCAGTCTCAATAATAAATATAATGGGCAATGTTTTTATAATTTTTTTCCACGGTTCGAACGCAGTTTCAGAGCCGCGATCTCCAATGGGGGAGAAGAATTTGCCAAAACAAAAAAACACCGTGGCGAGACTTTGGCAAGAACCAGCCGGAGGAATATTCCGGAGTTAGGGTAGTGACATCGATCATTGAATTTCAAGGTCGAAAATGCGACTTTTTGACCGGACAGTACATCGGCCATGAACCGCAAGCTCAATAGGCGATTGTGCGAGATTTCAATGACCAAAATCAGCAATACGGCTTGAGTTCACTCCTGGCCACTAAAGAACACTAAAAATGTGCCTTTCAAAAGTGTTGTGAAATCGATATTGTCCCATAATGCAAGTGGTCATCATTTAGGGCGGACCCAAAAGGGTGCACGCCATGCAATACAAAAATTACATTCTTACCACAAATACTTCTTACTATCGCTATATTAATTTTTTTTAGAGTGGACTGCGTTGTTTTATAATTTTAACATTTCCAGTTTATTTATGAAAAATTTAAAGAAACTTTTTAAAATGTATAATTTCATTGCCTTTTTGGGTAACCGTAGTTAAAACACGGAGGTGCTCTGTTATTCTACATGTACCTATTCCTGGAATTTTTTTTAACATAGCGCCATCGGTATAACAACGTTTCTGTTAAAAAAGTTACATTCCATTGGTTTTTTCCATACAAACATAAATATCTTAGTGTTTCCCTTTAGGAAAATTCCAATGCTTTGTTACCAACATCGGTTTTTTCTATCAAAAAGCCAAATGATATGAGAAGTGTGAGGCCATCCATAAGGACGTCCTGGATGGATGCTTTACAGATGGAACCTATCGCCCTATCCTACTCACCGGGTGATGTCTCCCCAGTACCACTCTGCCTCCTGCAGGGTGGGCTGCTTGCCCTCTCCGCTGCTGCCAGGGACGACCCTGGCGGTGGAATAGGGGCTGGCGTCAGGTGACTGTGGCGGAAGTGGCGACGTGGCCTCTTCGACGATGGACTGCGTGGCCCTCGAGGACCGCCTGGGCGGTAGCGCGGGCGCAGTGTCGAACTCGGGAATGGTCTCCCCCCAGTCGCCCTTCAGGAGGAGGATCTCCATGATGCGAATGTGAGCTTCGGTGTTGTGCACCACTTGGCTGAAAAGTCATGAAAAATTCTATCAAACTCTAGTACGGTACCGGACTCCCCAAATTCGAGAAAAATGTATTATGTACAGCTGTGAAGCAACATGAAACCTTGCGGCATCCTTTATTTTACGGGGTGAAATTGGGTGAAATAGTAGCAGAATTCATGTAATTTTTCCTGAATTTATCCAAATTTAACCATAATTTTTAAACTTCAGGGCTTATATTCCCACTTCCCAGAGTAAAAATGGCTTATCTTAAGTTTTTAAGGCCGACCCAAAAAGGATGTCCATCGTGCAAGCAACTGCCCATTTTTGATTCAAATACTTGTTTTACTTGCTAAATTTATTTATTTCCCTTATAGAATTTGTTGTCCACTAGGATGCGGGTTAGTTATCCCGAACTGAAAACGTCCCCTTTATGTTCAGCAAATTAAATAAACTTAAAGGAACAGTATGAAACCTCTGATGCCAATCTTCGAAGATCCCCCCTTTAGTGCAAGTTTATTCAATTTTTTTATACAAATAAATGGAACAGATTTAAATTATAAAAATGAACTCAGAGCCTAGCGGACAACCAAATCTACACGGGAAATAATAAATTTAGCAATTATAACAAGTACTTCGAGCCCAAATGTGCGAGTAATGTTTTCAACCCCTCCAGGGCAACTCACATGATCCTCTCCCAGGGCGGCCTCAGGAAGATGTGGCAGAGGACTTGGACGAGGATGGTGGGGGGCTCGCGGATGCCGGATGCGTGCTGCAGCTGGAGCACGCGGCACACGTGCCTCATGAGGTACTGCAGGGTGCTGCGGTGGTGCTCGGGCAGCTGCGTCGCCAGCTGGTAGAGGCAGGAGGCGCACTGCTCATCGTTGGCCAGTTCTGGAACAATATGAAAAAAAAATCCCGTTAGTCTGCGCCGGTGTTTCGGGCACGGTTACAAGGGGGAGGGTTTACGGTAAGGTCGGACTAATTATAGTAAGGGTCTTGGAAGGGAGACTCACTGGAGGCCTCCAGGAACTTGTCGTAGCTCTCTACGGGGATGACCGGGTTGGGCAGTTCGCGCAGGTA
>JAQIXS010006111.1:0-11314 GCA_034700785.1 Rossiulus vilnensis
TCGGGACTTGATTAAAAGTTCGAGTTAGCGTATTATTCTATTTATAGGAAGTCGAGTTATCGAGCTTTCACTGTACCAATAAGCACATTATTTGAAAACGGGTACAGGTAACAATTTTTTTTGTAAATAATTTGAAAAACAATACACGTTTATCCTTTTAAATAAGGCAGCCATTTCAGTAGAACTAACGTCTATTGTTCTTTGTGTATTCAGTCTAAATACACAATAATTGGTCTGCATGAAGGAAACTAGATTTGGTTTGACATATTAAAACTAGATTTCATAGCAAAAGAATGATGATGATTATTTTGTATGTATTGTTTAAAGCATAGCCTTTATGTTTGCTTTAATTTAATCCATGTAGGTTGTGTACATGAACGCCTTTTTAAAAAATATTTTACTGTGAACGCTTTGTCTATTCAAAGAAATTTGAAACACTTATACGCCTTCAGAAAAGAAAATGTCATATTCTTCATGATTTTAATGTAATTGTATTAAGTATTATGTGCGCTTATGCATTAAATGGAATAGCAAACATCTATTCGGCGGTGTAATTTCAGTTAAGAACATCTCCAATGAGATTAATTTGGTGAAGTTACAAATTATTTTTTCTTAAATCATCTTTTGAAGTAACTTGTTAAATATTTAGCTGATGGGTGCTTTTAAAGACAGGTAAATATGATTCGGATATTTATCTTTTAGATTTTACAAGTAAAAGTTCATACTTGTACTTGATTGCGCAATATTTTTTACTAAAAGTCTTTTGAAATGTCAATAATATATTTTTAACTATTTTGAATGCTTCCAAAGAGGTAAATATGCCCGTATATTTGCTTTGCTTTTCCATGATTTTCCCATGTACGCTGAATAAACGACAAGGTACATTATGTTCATCAAGTTTATATAAAATTTAAGATGATATTTGATTAGAAGCAATTTTTGTATCGTCGAGCAACCATGAAATACAGAAAGTTCTAGTTTTTTTCCAGTCTTGCAAAAAATTGAATTAAATCTACATGGTTTCTGTGCCACAAAAGTGCATAGAATTTTAAGAGCATTAGGAATTTGAGCAGTGTTAACTTTGGCATGGAAGCTCCAAACTTTTTTCAAATGCAAATGTTTCAGACATGAGATTTTTATCAAATACTGTTGGCATCTAATTTCCTGCAAGACTGAATTTCGGGTACAGAAAACGAGGTGATTTTCATCTATAAGTTGTTGGAAACGAAACACGCTTTGGTGAAGAGAGAAAAAAAATCATCCTGCCGGCTGTCACCCACCTCATACTTTAATTACAGTACGCCGTGCGTGGGACAGAAGTGCTAAAGTCAGGGGAAAAACCATTACACAGCATATATTGCTTGGCTACACATTTAAGTCACGTGTAAATGGATGCGAATACGTTGGAAGGTCTGCAGGCAAATGTTTTATAAATATCAGGTCCCGTGTAATCTATATATATATATATGTAATAACCACAGAAAAGTCAAAGGCCAAATTCAGGGAGTTCATAAGTATTTTTTATCGAATCGGTAAGCGATATTTAACGCCTAGTCCATTTTACGTGTTTCTAAAGCCAAGTATCTAAACGTTCTCAACTTTAGGTCATAATTAGATTATTGTGGTAATTTAATAGATAAGTACATTAACTAAAAATGATTTAGTGTGTAAGAAAAAAAAATGTTGCAACAAATTAAAGTAGCAAATTAAGTTTCAATTGTGGTTATACGAAATATTTATAGGAATAAATAATGTTATAAATTTAAAGATGGGAAACCGCAATTATCAAAAGGAAGACGACTGCAAACCGTGTAAAAAAATCATGTTTTTTGCATTCTCAAAATCAATATAAGCGTGTGGTTTCCCGTTGAACGTTTGAACTTAATTCATATTTAGCATAATATCGTCATTAAAACTACTTTTCGTGCGTCATGAACGTGCACTTGCCACAGCTAATGACGAGTGACATTTATCTTTCGCAGTCATTTACAGTATATTGTGAGAAAAAATGGCGGCATCGCTTGCCACACCGCAAAATAACAGGTCGACAAAAAACGTCTGGTCCAAATTAACTTTAATTCACTTTCTAATAACATAATTCAGCAAATTAAAAACCATTCAAATGCTACATTTTCACGAAAAGTAAGAAAAATTCACTAAAATTTTACCAACAAAATGTAATTTGAATTGCAGATATTTCAGATATTTCAAATTTAAGGGGCATAAAGGCAATTCCCTTATCTCCGTAAAATCTGGATAGGTATTTATGAATACGTAGTGTATTCAACATCTTTAGAAATGTTACATGATTGTAAACCATCCATAACATTCAGTCACTTCTTTAATTATTGATCTCTTATTGATATTATTGATATGAATCTCAAGAATGCAAATCGTGAACTTCCCAACCAACAAAATGCATCATATTCTTAATGTGCTTGAACCGACCTGGTGCATCTTTTCATTAGATCAACATTTTCTGGTGCATGCCCTATTTGAATGACACAAATGGATACGCGTGCGTGGTATGGGGGAAAAAAAAGAAAAAGAAATAAAACGCTCTCAGTAATGTCAGAGCAGCCCTAAACATTTAATGTCGGTGGCATTTATAACTCAAATAATAGTCGCATGTCGACGAAAATGCCTGCAATTTCCAATAAACTTAAAAAATTGCCTTTCTTCGGTTTAATAATGAAACGATGTCGCGAATAAAACAAAGAACGTGCCCTCCGAGTTTTCTAATAAGAAAAGAAATTATCCAATATTAGTGCCATAACTTATATTAATCACCGATTAAATTGTAGACGTCAGGAGGCTGCGCTCCACAAAAGGCCTTGGTAACCCCGTCAGAATGTCGTGTGCGTGTGGGGTTGACATATATGAGGTGCTGCCATGCCATTAGATTATGACAGCCTTAATTAGTTGGTAATTTGTCATAAATGATCATACTTTTCCATATGGCATCCCGGGTTTGTAATCTTGGGCGACCATAAAACACAGCCGGGAGTCACATGTTTATGTTCGGATATATCAAGAGCACTTCTCTATCTCACCGAGACATCCATTTACAGGGTCCCTGGCTCTGATTGGCCCCTGCTCCCTGCTCCGACATTAAAGGAGCGCCACAGTTAACGTACATTTGATGACCCACTGACTTGTCATACCGCAAAGAATGCAATTCATTTCACCGAATTGGTTTTTGATCACCACACGCATCCATGCCCAAGCTTCCATAAATATTGCTGGAAAAAACGAGCCATGCAGTTATGGCGGAGGAGCAGTTGCCTGGTGTTCTTGCTCCAGGACTTCTTCTCCATCATGTAAATTGATAAATAACAAAAAAGGAACTCGATGACACATCTCGACATTTATCTGCGATTAATTGAAAATATCGAGGGACCCATTGATTCCGGTCCTAGAAAAGCTAACTGTGTGCCACAAAGAGCAGCTGGGAATCTGTCTTTGTACCCGTGCGTTGGCTACCCAATTTTTTTTCGAAATACTGTCACGCTTTATTTCAATTTGAAAAATGTGAAGATCAATAAGCACAGAGTCATGCTATAAGGGCCAAGCTTTGGTTTAATTATAATCAATTCAGTTAAATAGTAATGATAAAGTAGTACAGGCAGCGAAATAATGAGTTAAACTGAGTCGAATTGAGTGGCACCACTAATAACTATTGATATCGCAATATTCTGTTGTTGAACCATGAGACCAATTTATTGTTCCATAAAGCATTCCTTGCTTCAAAAATTGTGCTTGTTGTGGATGTCTGTATTTGTTTCAATAGTTCGTTAAGTTTATGGGAAGTTCCATATTGCTAGAAAACACTTTAACATTAAATCCATATATTTTATTTATTATTATACCGATTAAATCTAATGAAGTAAATGGACTCTTTCCATACTTATATATTATATAAATAATGCATCATTGATAACTGCAGCAAAGTTTAATATATTTTGAAGAGGTTGCAGCTTAATTTGTATGCCACTGACATGCATATGATGTTCCTTAAACCATGAAAAAATGTAATAAGTCAGCTTCATGAAAAGGTCAAATCATTGCATAATATTGATGCATGCTGAAAAGGTATTTTAAGATTACGACTGCAGAGTTCTGGATAAAATGAGTTGAAAATAATCAGCATAATTTGTCTTTATATCATGTAACATCAGAATAAAAATATCAGAATTAAATGAAAGGCATGCTTAGTGTATTGCAAAAGTGGACATATTTCAGTTAAAACTTCATCAACTCGAAAATAAAAAATAAGAAAGCTGAACCTAACTAAGTAATCTGAAGAACGTTGATTTTGTTTGGAGTTTAAGCTTCAATGGGCTTCTTAAATGGCCGGAAATGGGTACATATTATGCATTTAAACTGCCATTAGGTTTCACAACCAGAGAAAAATTAGCGATGCTTACATGTCAATGTGTGATAAAAAGGCTATACGCTGCACCAATAAGACCATAAAATGTATGAGCATCAATGTCGAAAATAATGAATTAATCGATAGTGCACATTAATCCGTGAGTAGCACATATTCGTAGCAAACTAAACAGGCTTATACATCCCCGACTGTAGGTCACGACGAAGTTGCATAAAGCATAATGGTTTTCCGCATGAACGATTTTACAGGCATATAAATGTAATTTCAAAGAGGATAAACACTTATGTCGTCCTCTGCATATAAATTAAACTGTTAACAAAATGCGCTCGTCTCAAATTCCCTTTCCTTCCAGTCCTCTTCCCATTTTTTGCGCAGTATTTCTCGCGGAGAAGAATTAAAAAGGACGGAGCGATCTTCGAACGACAAACTCCATTAATCTGAATTCAGCAAACGTTTTAAGACGATGATTGAAAACTCAAAATCGATTCTCCAAATTACCGCCTTCATAAGCGGCAGGCGAAAAACCGAACGAGTAATTAAAACAGGCACGCTGTCGCCAGTATACTTATTAGAATATCATATTTTGCCAAGTCAAAATTAACGAAGCGCTAAGCAAAAAAAGTTACAGCTGCTATAAAAACTGCCACAAAATACTTGTTTTCCACCTTTTATCAGCACATTAATTTCATTTCTTATTGCCTTTAATAGTTACCATAACATGACGTGCAATTTCTTGACTGCTCCTTGACACAAAAAGTCAGCTTTAAAGAAGTCCTGACAGTATATAGAAGCTACATCATGCCTACATTTAAAAGTAGTTCTTTTAATAGAATATATGGCACTTTGATATTACAGTACAGTGATTACATTTTTGGTGATGGACAAATGTAATGAAAACATTGTTTGGTCAAATTATCTTTATCTGTATTTAGAGAAGACAATTAAATTACTATGTATGGAATGTTGATGATCGTACTTTTCCTCTCAAACCCCATAATGAGTTGTTTGCTATGCCTGAAATAAAATGTGCTTTTATTCTAATAATGCAATATGATATGCATTTTTAACGGTGTGGTAGGAAATCTTCATGAATCCAACGATGCCCTGTTGGAAAGATCATGCATAAATTCATAGTGATATCTGTAAAACGTTTATTGATAGCACTACGCATACTGATAACAGTAATATAAACAACCAGTCTTGGTCAAGGTGACATCGGTCATTTATATAGTGATATCGTTAATCATGCTGATACCAGTAACAAAACTTTTATGTCGCTATATAAAGTGACATCATTCAAATATGATAATAATGATATCGTTATGATATTACCATAGTGATCTCTAAGCATATTGATATCACTAGTCCAAAAATACACTTTATCACTATATACATGTACATGCATAGTGATCTTTTCACAAGGGTTAACAAGCTTAGTTTGGGAAGGAGGCGTGTAATGCATGTTTTAGAAGGCCTATCTATTAATCAACCATTTGATAAACAAATTTACATGTACATGTATGTGGGCATTAAACTGCCTCGTGGCCTTTAATTCTAACTAATGTGATAAGTTAGACAAATACGTTCTTGTTTATGTGGCTTTGATTAATGAAGGTCTGTGCTGTTTGCTATTACAGCAGCAAATGACAATGAATATGTCAACACTTGGACCCTACAGTTACATTTGATTGCATGGCGTGTAGCGGGCGTCCACCTAACGGATACGAATAAGCTGGTAGATAACAGTGTGAATCGCCAGTTCATTACAGTATTATCGCACTGCCCTATATTTTAGGCGAATTAAGAAATAACATCGTTGAATTACTCCCTTGGCGTTTTGACGATATTAAAACTTGTTTTGGATTTTGCGGACGCGGATTTATTGCGAGCTTAATGGGCGTTTATGCATTGTGTTTATATCCCAATTACGAAAGATAAGGTATTTCCACACTTTCGCGGGTAAATTAACGTTAATTTCCCTTATACATTTATTGTAAATGCGCCCATTTTATTTATAATTCACACCTATGACACGGGTATGCAATTTATGATGTTCGGATCTCTCAATTAAGCTTAGTAGGTCCATGGGAGTTCTTCAGCACATCTATTCTTGCACTCTGATGCATTTCAGATTTAGATTTACTATGAGTTAAAACATAAATTATTATAGTGTAAATAAATTTCATGCAGTCTCTGGGTATTTCGTGAACGGTGTGAATTCAGTGGTCAGCTCAGCATAGTATTGAAAACGCTTCTGAATGGCATCTGAAGGATTTATTGCCCAATAATATTAAAGATCTAAAGCGTTTTGTTATAATTTCAATTTGGACAACTTGTAACTTGTTATGTTTATGGTTTTTTAAATTCTTTAATTGACTCGTATAGCTAATTGGAGATGGTGCCTGTAAGAATAATATGTAATTACTGAAATCAATATTTGTGAAGTTCAAAGATACTGGAGACAAGCTATTCTACTTTCAATATTCCATCGATCTGTTATATTATGTATTGCTTATTTTCATTTATTTCGCAAAAGTATTCATAAAATTGCCTCTTTTGAAAATTGGACGTTGCATTTGGTATTCAGTGTAGAAGTGCCGCATGTCCTAGATGTTAATGGCAAACATAAAAATCGATATTGTAATGAGTTAATGTTTTAATGAATGACAGAAATGATCAATTATAGCGGTGCGGTATGGAATCTTAATAGATTTCTGTGGCAAGAGGTAATTACGTCTTTTTCTGAGTTTTACAGTAGCCAACTATTAATTTCCAAGTCATATTTTGAAGCATTTTTCTAAACAGGTCGAATGAAAGGAGGGCGCCTTTCTTTTAATTATTTATTCTAATAATAAATCCTTTTTGTCCACTCGATTACAGCAATCCACAAACATATTCAAGAATGCTTAACTGCTTGAAGAATACATGATTGCGTATTCTCTACATAGTAATCTAATTTGCCGTTATTCAAGTGACTGGTCCTCTTTTTAAAACGAATGCACAAAATACATATAGTCCTTGATTAAACAAATAATCCGATTGTATTTGTCACTTTATCCTCATCCTACATCATTACTAACGTTTTCATACGTCAGCTTTTAAACTACACAACAGTACATGACAATACTGCGTGAGCTTGTGGCTATTAATATTATAAGTATTAAAAACTATTTTAAAAAATATCTAAATGCAATAATTGCCAACTTAAATTCTGTACCTGAAACTTTGTGGAAACATAAAAATGAGTCCTCATAAATGTGTAAGAAATAAAAGTAACACCCTTTGTTTAATAACTATCAAAAATATTTGTTTTCGTTTCATAAGGTACAGCCATGAACAAAGCGAATTAATGCACACCATAATAAGTGCGTGGGTTTCAAACCCAGGATTTTTCAGATGAGCCTGCTTCATCAGACGTGGTACGATATAAATGAAACGAGAAAGGAATAACATAGGCGTTTCTTCCAATTAACTGCGGTTCCTTAAACTGTGGGACGTTTGTAAGTCTCTCGTAATTAGCTACTTAACTGTATGCTGTAATTAAATAAGACTAATACCCAATTAGTACAAGTGCTCTTCGACGTACTGCACTGATTGAAGTTGTGGACTTTTTCTGACTGCCAGAAACCAGCACCATGCACCTGGAAGTTCGTTTTTTAGCGCATCTTTTAGAAACGCAATTTCGAAATAGCATTATTTGCTAGTCTGACTGGGTTTTTGCCCGGTCCATTTCTCGCTATCTCGTTTTGCTAGTTTACATAAATGCCAGTTTAAAAATGTTAAAAACTACTTTTCGCAACTACTTAAGCAATTGGGAGAAACCATTCGTGAATTCCCAGAAACGCTAACGTGTATTTATGTGAGCGTTCACTTTCTCAGCCTCTTAGCCTCTAATTAGGTTAATTCCTGCTGTCTATAGCTCGGTGTCATACGGTAAAATTACGTGACTGTTGTGAAAACACTTAATCCAATTCATTCCTCAATTAACATTCGCACACTCTCAGAGGCAATCGGTGTTGTCAGGTTTAATATAATACTGGTATAACAACCAGCATGTAGCTTCAAATTGAAAAATTTGAATCCATACGAATACATACGCTTTCCAATGCTTAACTTAAATACTTAAGCCAAAGGATTTATGACTATGTTATGATTTAAAATATCATATTAAAAAAATGTCGCGCCTATTTATAAATTTAAATAAAAATGAATATAATCCAAAATCGACCCTCCAAAAGTACACTGTACGTTTAGGTTCCATTTTAGATTTCGCTTAAATGTGTAATTTCATTTTTTTTTATAAATAAGCTTATGACTAATTCTACATTAGTAAATAATAGAATGATATTTAGTCTTTTGTACTTTCGTGCAAAATTTTTCATTGTGGTCATCCTTTCTGATCAGATTTATCAGAAATGCTCGCGAACTTACTGCATGTGAAATTGTGTAGGTTCCCACAAATTATTATATCCGAATGAACTCGGATCTCCAGGAGTGGGTTGAGGAGGATGGTGCCGGTGTAAAATTGGGTGTGGTGTTATGTTCTTAATTTTACGCTAACATGTTGCACATTTTAAAGTCGTATATTATCAGTTCAGACTTGTTTATTAAAGTAACATTGCAAAGCCATTATATTAGTTAAATTTTGCACACCTTATCACTTATTACAGTGTAAGTAGATTTATAATGCGTGTACATGTACGAAGAATTTATCATTTGGTTGAAACAAGTTGATTTTCATTGAGAGGGGTTATTGATCCATTTAACGTTATTCAATGGGTTTAATTCAACTCAGTACCCTACAATCAGTAAATGAATACCATGTGGTAGGGGGTGTAATCCTTCAAACCAAATTATTCTGCAGATACACACCTCATCCGGACAGGCACTGACATCATCGCCGAATTGAATTTCTAACAGTTTAAGGCTATCCTTGTTGTATCATCGGTGGTTACGTTTAAAGAATACCTCCAACAGAATAGAATAACACAACATAGTAAATGCTTTAAAAGGATCCATGTTTAGAGCATCCCTTCTTCACCTCAACGTATCCCACTGGAGACACTGTATCGTTCGGGTAACACTCGTCTGGCTGGTATTTTCCAAAGAGTCTTATCCACGATTTCCGACTCTTGGTGGATTTCTTAGCTACTAATAAGTCAATGGTGTCCAACTGAATCGATCTCACAGGCCTTAGCGTTTTCGTATCCAGCGCAGAGTTCAACAGATTAGAAGAGTAGTACTCGAGGAGAACAATGGTCTTTCGCGAATGTATTAAATTCTTTGTTTCTCTATAAGGCACTGCGGAAGCCGAGGTATAATAACCTCGTATATAAATTATGTTCCTATATATCCACCCAACCTTTTGAGATTGTCCTAGCCGAATGGTTCATTGTTAGCCTGCTAGGGTGTTCAAATCCCTTTATCACCATTACAATGGCAACAATGGTATTACTTGGGAAGCTAGAGTGTTAACATATTTGTTTGAGATGGGGTGCAGGGGATAACCTAGGCTGAGAGTTGCTAAAGCAAGCAGTCCAAATATGGGCCGCAAGTTAATCACGATATAATATTAATTTCAGCATAACCCCACTGACAAAGAAATTAATTGCCTTTAATCCGAGCGAATTGTGGGGAAGAATGCGATGCTGAAATAATCTGTTTGTTTTGCAAACCATGCGCAGACGATGGATTATCTCAGGGGAATTGGTAAATGAAAAGAAAAAAATGGGATATTGTTATGCTCATTGTGCAGTAAGAGGATTAATAACAGGAAATCTGTATGCAAAATTTTGCAGGTTGTTTACAATCTTGACAGAACATTCAATTAGGTTCAAGATTTTATCTATGAATCGCACTTGAAGAGATTCAGTAAGATTACTCTTGGTTTCGAAAGCTTCCACAAATTGAAAAAGGGTAGTCTTGATTCAGACGCCCATATGATCTGCTTCGAAGTTTATTTGAATATTTTAACAGGTTAGAATGAACATTAAGAATAAACATAGATGTTAAGAATTGTATGAAAATTAAGGTTTATTTCCTTCTGCATGATAAACATTACGTTCCAAAGATAAGTCAGTTTTCTTGCAAAATGGAACATTTTTATTTACTAATGTTGAGAGCACTATTACGGCACTATTGTTCTTAGGCACGAAAACGATGTTCAACAAAAAAAATTTCAGCACAGATTACTCCAAATTTTAACGTTCCAAAGCTATTGAAATTAGATTCAAATTTGCTTACTACGTCGCAACCAAGTCAATATTTACTTTGATATGCAATTCAAATGAGCAAAAGCTCTCCAATCCGACTTTCTTGACCGCCCCAGGTGCATTGATGGAGAACATTTCGTCAAATAAATGAAAATCCATGATCGAAAACCCAAGTGTATATATTTGACTATCTGTCACATTCATAAGCTTCGGTATGACTGTTTATTATAAGAGATTTTTTTCAGTAACTATATGCTTCACTACTTCTGGTAAATCACAAGCTAGCAGGTGAAGTGCCAAACGTATGCTTGTGAGGTAAACCACAAAATGTTCTACAAATCTTTATAGTTCTGTATATTAACGTTTATTTAAAGTTTTGCATTGAGCATGGAGGAAATCAAACTATTTATCCGTTGCAATTTTACGCTATCGGATATTGCTGATCGTGCTTTTTCGTCAGTAGACCCAAAAGGAAAACTTCATTATCAACCTTTAAGGTAAAAGGCATGATATGAGTAACTCATTATCAGCCTATCGTTTCCTATGTATGATTAAATGATGTAAAGCTACAGTATCGGTTTATTCAATACATATTATAGGTTCACTACGTTTACATGCACCGTTTAAAGTACTTTGTCCTGAGTCAAAGTAGGTATGTAAACGCCTTACCTCGTGATTTATTTTAGCTAAACTACCTTGAATAAGCCCT